>OZ023269.1:97049721-97207221 GCA_964006375.1 Tillus elongatus | reverse complement strand
ACTAGATATGTTGCCTTGGGAGAGGCCTTACTACGTACCAAAATTCAACTTTCTACGTTTATAGAAAATTGAGTTATTCAAATTTTGAGTTTTCTTTCGAAAAAATTTTTTTCTCCGAATATTACAAAGCTATTTAAATTAAATTTGGTGGATATCTTGCCTCGGGAAAGACCTTACTACGTACCAAAATTAAACTTTCTAAGTTTATAGAAAATTGAGTTATTTAAGTTTGAAGCATTTAATAAAAATTCACTACCATAACGCACTTGCTGCGTCCCAAACTTTTCCTAAGTGGATTGTTGCTTAGATTTGTCATATAGTTGCTTGTTTTGTCATAGGTGTCCGTTTGGTTTGTGGTGCACTGCCGAATTTATTTTTACTAACATTTTACAGCAAATGTAATGGTATATTTTCTATGTTGCACCATCTAATTTGCTGGTTCATTGAAGATAAATGTAAAACCTCATATAATATTCCATTGCATTCCTACAAACACTGCTCGCAAGTAGCAGGGTTCAGACTTTAAACAGTTAAAAATTCATTTATGAAATTAATTAATTTTTCGGTCATAATTTCACCCATTATTTTTCAAAGTCTGAATCTTGTGTGATTTTTATGTTAAATATTAAGGGCATGTAAATGTTTTAACCATATTGCAAAATGTATACCTTCTAGTCCTGTGACAATAGCTTTAATTATCAATTTAAAAGAAATCTGGGATGTGGAGGTTTACATTGTGCTATATAGGTGCTTTTCCATCTAAATTATAATAAATTCTGACAGTGTTTTGCACATGTTTGTAGCTAATTAAGGTATCATCTAGTTTAAAAATAGTATCAGTATTATACATATTTATGTGACCTCATACCACATGGTTCACCTGCTCACGTAAGAGCTTGTGAGTGAACAAGAATGTCTTGGTTTGGGATTATGTCCATTAAGGTGAAGGGTAACGTCAATTTAGTATAGAGAATACGCCTAATGCGTAGGGACACAACTTACATACCATACGGTAATCTATCACTTTTCAAAAAGTCTCGAATATTTTCTCACATCCTTAAAGACCCAGGTGCCAAAACTGTAACGTAAGTACCAGGGTGCGGTCATGGTGACCGCGGGTTGGGTAGAAGTGTTCTAAAAACATTAATAATGAACAAAATTGATTTTTTCATAACTTAGTTGTCAATATAACGTTCAAAATTGTAAAAAACAATGTTTATTAGATTAAGTCTCCTATTGTTTTTCCCTCTGTGCATATACCTTTGGTTCCGTGGTCTTGCTTGTTTGTCTTTGAACTGGCCGTGACAGACCCCTGGACCCAATTGTGTCCCTGTTAATCATAAAATGAAAGAATAAGGAAAAAACGAAGAAGACAAGGAAAATGCATTAAAAAATTGATAAAAAATATGATATGAGTGTATATACGAAATACAAAAAAAGTTTCGGCATTGTTCATTCGCATATTCCAAACAGATAGACGTGTTTTCCTTTTCTCCAATTTGTCCTTATCAGTGAAAGGTCCTTTCTCACGAATTGCATGTATTCTGTGAATCGAAAGGCGAGGTTCATAAATAAGTCTTTGATTTTTAACCCTCCTTTCTAGTTGTGGCAATAAAAGTTCTTTTGCAAGCTGTTTTGTAAATTGTAGCTAGTATTTGTCTTACCAATTTTTTTCGGTGCTTGGAAAAAAACGAATTACTGAAAAATTGGTATCTAATAGTATAAAAAAGATGTCTAACGGCCTTCCTTTACTAAGTTTTCCGTAATATCAGTAATTTTCACACTTTTCGTCCGAATCGATAATTACTACGTCTAATAACAGTAGTTTTGGACCTTGCGTTGACGGAATCAACGCATCCTTTGGTGTTGTTCCAATAACATATTATCTCAGGCTTTGTTTTGTTTCTGCACGTAAGAAACCAATATCGTCGAGCCAGGTTTCTGTTTTCGTTTGGCAGGAAGCCTGGTGGCATCTGCCTTTATTTTTTAAGGTGCCTACATATGTCAAACCTTTATCCAATAATAAATCGATTTGTTCAATAGAATTAACCAATTGTCCTCGATTATGTTGCGATTCGAGTTGTGGAGATATTTGGATAAACGTAAGAGTGCCTGTGTACTGTCTTATTTCTTCTGCGGACAAAATATGCCCATTTCTGTATTTTCCTATATATATATATATATATATATATATATATATATATATATATATATATATATATATATATATATATATATATATATATATATATATATATATATATATATATATATATGTGATATATACTCGAACTGCACGCTCTATGACCTACAGATTTATATTGGTACAATCTTGGAATACGCGTTTATAAAAGAAGGTGAAACCAGTGTTGTTCCTGTCATGAGATTATAAGTGCTGAATTTAGGGACGTTTCAGTGCTAAATTTACTGTTTTAGTGCTAAAATATCCCGAGATTTAATTGGAAACAAAATTAAGAGTAACTGTATGTTTTAACCATGATATATGACTTAGAAGAGATATGATATTGCGCATATGCCCCACCCCCTCCTATGACGTCACGTGGTGAGTAACGTTACAGAAGTCCAACTACACACTTAAAACAAAGTCATTCTCAATCAAAAAGTTTCAAACGTCAGTTTAATGCGGTTGAAGTTACGCCTATATTGTCTTTTTCAGATAATATAGATCGCAGCACTAAATTTAATCTTTTTCATTTTTATTACTTCCAACTGTATGCACTTAAATATTAGTAAAATACGTAATTTGTTAAGAGGTTGTGATGAAACGTCAAACCCCACTGCACGACAGTATATTATTGTTGCATTGGATTCACCACTTGACGCCATGGGCGTGACAGGTCTAAAAATAGGTAGTCTGAATATCATATCTCATGCGTTTTAACCCTAGAAGGTCTCATGAAAGAGGGGAAAATTGTGCATATTTATGATAATTAAACCGAAAATTATATATTTTATTTTTTTGAAAATTAACAAAAGAAATAAGTGTCTGAAATAAATAAAAACAAATATGTTCCCTTACAAAATAATATAAAAATCCATAAACATTTGAGGATTTGACATTTGACGTAACAGTTGACAATACGTAAAAGTAGAAAAGGTATACCAACCTATAATAATGAATGTAACCATCGAGTAACGGGTGGACGGAGCAGGTAATGCGCATGCGGACAACGGAAACTACGAATGCAGTTCATGAATGTGTGTATGTTTTATATCCGTGTCTGACTTGAGAATGGCGCGTAGTTTAAAATAATTAAAATATGCCAGAAAAGTGTAAAGGGGTGACAGAGTATTAAATTTGAAGGCAGAGTGCTAAATCTGGCACGATCGTGCTAGCAGGAACAACACTGGGTGAAACGAACCACTCGCGCAGACGCTTGCGGTCGGTCACAGCGACCGCACCCGGGTCTTTAAGGGTTGGCAAGTGAAACGACTCATACTCACTTTGTCAAATTGTAAACTTGATTTAACCTGCCAGAATGTGATACATTGGCAAATAAGTATGTTTTTAAATGATTTGTGATCAATTTCAACATTTACAGAAACAGTTTTAGCAAAATAATTACCCCCCGGGGCTGTTTTTATATTACTGTTATCGCTGCAAATATGCAATATGATATATACTCGAACTGCACGCGCACCTTATGCTGAGCTTTATGTGCTACAGATTTATATTGGTACAATCTTGGAATACATGAAGGATAGGTCTCTCTCGTTTCTAGAAGAGGGTGAAACGGACCACTCGCGCAGACGCTTGCGGTCGGTCACAGCGATCGCACCCGGGTATTTAAGGGTTAGCATGTGAAACGGCTCAGACTCACTTTGCCAAATTGTAAACTTGATTTAACCTGCCAGAATGTGATACGTTGGAAAATAAGTATGTTTTTAAATGATTGGTGATTAATTTCAACATTTGCAGAAACAGTTTTAGCAAAATAATTACTCCCGAAGCTGTTTTCTTTATTTACGAAGGCGTTTCAAATGCAGCTTCATCTTTTGCATTTAATTTGTTTAACAGCCTCTCTCACGTTGCTTGTGGATTTTGATACATGACAAAATATTTTCGAATATTTTGAGGTACTATTTGAATAATTTCTGAAAACTGTCAAAGTTTCATTGCAATTATAAAAGCGTTAGTTTCATTGATGTCATCGCTACATTAGATCCAGGTTTTTTTTAGGTACACGTCAGAAATACAAGACGTAGGTTTTTTGTTAAAGATTTAGGGGGACTGTTTACGTAAAGTAAATCTCCAAAAAATCAAATTTTAAAAAGTGATGTCCATTTGAACGTCAAGTTTAGAATTAGTTTTTAAATCTAACCTATGAAAGGGTTAAAGTACCCAACTAGCTTTTCCACATATTAAAATACAGATAGGTTATTTTTTGTTTCTTTTAACGTCGGCTTATTTCCGCGACTATGGTCAATCACCGACGCCAGGGAGCCGTTTCACCTCATCAACCTGAAAAATTTGCCCTGTATTTTGGAAGCAGGGTAGGGTAAAATACGTGCCCAACATCGTATGGTACATGGAACCATCTGCTTAACGCCTCATCTGAAGGGCGAAACGCAACTTGCTCAGGCACAATGCCACGGCCACTATATTTATTACTTTTCAGAATAATTAATTCGAATTAAGTTTTAATAAGAAGTTTTGAAAAAGTAATTCGCGGATTGCGTTAGGATGCGAACCAGGAACTTCTGGCACAGCGAGTCGACGTTTAACCCGCTGTGCTAACTGAGACACCTCTAATAACTTAGATATATATTTGCGAACATCTTTTTCAACACCCAATTCAATGAAATTAATATTCATATTTAACGTTTATCAAACTTATAATAATTAGCAAAGATTCGGTTTGAAATTCCGTAAGAATTAACTGGTGAGAAATGTGGTTCCAAGGTAGAATTTGTTGAAAGCTGTAGGGAATATGGTGTAAGCGTTTGTTTGTAAATCTATTTTGCACGAATATAGAAATTACTTTACTCTCGAATAAAGGAAGCGAAATTTACGATAAAATTGAGCGAAGTATTTGAGAGTAATACTTTCTACTAAAATAAAAGGAAAGCGGCGCCTTGGAGCTGTTTACACGAAGCTTGCATTTTCTTGTTTGCTTTCTTCTCAGTTTGTTCTGTGCTCTTGTTTATCCGTATCATTTTCCCCTCATTGGCGCCACTAAATAATATATACACATATATGTATTATAACGCGTTAAATTAATTATTACATAATACAATTAGCGTTTTTTGTCAAAGCCCGATTATTTCAATTGTCCTTGGTTGCTAAGAACATGATCAACTATTTGTTACTAAATCCACATAATGAATAATTTAACAGTTTCAGATAAGACGGTGGTTTAAAGTATTTTGTAATATGACTGGCGTTACATCGTCCTTTGCTAAAAGTCAATACAATTAACAATTGATACAACACTTAACATTACTTATTGTTATAAATATATTTCGGATTATGTATTACTCAATGCTAACATTGTCACCAAGAAGGCTTATTCATTTAAGATTTTTATATGACTCATTAACATCATTTGAGCAAAACAAAATTCGCTAACGACGGTGAAATGACTATAAGATAAGACTTAAAATATGTCCGCATATGATAAAAGCCTGGACGCAGCAAGTGCGTTATGGTAGTGAATTTTCATAGAAATGATCTGGCACAAAATATTTTATTATAACTTTTTTTTCTTGTAACATAGAAATCTAAATTTTGGTGTATAGTTTACTTTTTATATCGTAAACCTACGTACCAAATTTGGTTATTATAGATTTTTTATTTTTTAAGATACAAATTTTTTTTAAATGAAAACTCAAAATTTATCCGGAAAACCTCGTCCGATTTTTTCTGTTAACGAACTTGTCAAAGCCATTTACAAAGGGAAGGTACATGCGAAATTTTACCAAAATCGGCCCAGTATTCTTTGAGAATAATTTTTTTCGAATAAAAACTCAAAATTTTCCCGGAAAACCTTGTCCGATTTTCCTGACTAACAAACTTGTCAAAGCCATTTACAAAAGGAAGGTACATGCCAAATTTTATTTAAATCGGCCCATTATTTTTTGAGTTATCGGTGTGATACATATATATATATATATATATATATATATATATATATATATATATATATATATATATATATATATATATATATATATATATATATATATATACATATAAAAATTGAAACTGACCCCGGATATGGGTTCTAGGGGTCCTAGTTCGCGCTCATTTGCAAAAAAATTTTCAAAATTCAAAAGTCGGGATCTCCCTATTAGTGAATTTTTTCTACTAAAATTCACTAAAAGCCTGCACGCAGCAAGTGCGTTATGGTAGTGAATTTTCATAGAAATGATCTGGCACCAAATATTTTATTATAACTTTTTTCTTGTAACATAGAAACATATTTTGGTGTATAGTTTACTTTTTATATCGTAAACCTACCTACCAAATTTGGTAGCCTTTTTATTTTTTGAGATAACATTTTTTTTAGGATGAAAACTCAAAATTTTCCCGGAAAACCTCGTCCGATTTTCCTGACTAACGAACTTATCCAAGCCACTTACAGAAGGAAGGTACATGCCAAATTTTATCAAAATCGGCCCATTATTTTTTGATATATATATATATATATATATATATATATATATATATATATATATATATATATATATATATATATATATATATATATATATATATATATATATATATATATATATATATAAACATATAAAAATTGAAACTGACCCCGGATATGGGTTCTAGAGGTCCTAGTTCGCGCTCATTTGCAAAAATTTTTTCAAAATGCAAAAGTCGGGATCTCCCCATTAGTGAATTTTTTCTACGAAAATTCACTAATATCTAGCGGTTATCACAGTCTAAAGGCGATGTCGCATTGTCCTCGCAACCACGAGTCTCAAGCAGTTCTTTAAATTTCACTGTAACCTTCGCACTTTTCAATTAGACTAGCTTTTCCAGAAGTTTGCCTCTTGGTCTGCCTCTTCCCTTTTTACAAATTTTTTCTCAATTTCCTTCAGCACACATCTTGTCTCACTTCTTGTATCACACTTTAATTAGTCTTTCTATTAGCGTACCTCATCCTGTCACGCTTGTCCACGCTTCAAAACCTCATATTCTCTTCATGTTCAATTTTCCGGATCGTACATTATTACATTCATACGTATGACTTGAGTAACCTCTTCCTTAGGTCCAAGTTAAGATATTTATGAATCATACGAATATTTTGTTTATTGAATGACTGCTCTAATATGACGATCCGGTCTTCTCAGCTATTTACTCTGTTTACTATCATCTGTAATAATACTCCTAAGCTACGTCCAGTACACTCAGCATCGTTTGCATTGCTTTTTTGTTTTTTCCTGTAAGCACCACACCATCTGCAAATCTTATGCAATGAACATGTCCATTTATTTTGATTCCTTTTATTTTATTCCAGCCTAGTATGGTATATTCCGTAGAACATACATACATTAATTAAATAAATATGTCGATAATGGGCATCCTTGCTGTACACCAGTTCTCGTTTTAGCTTCAATTAAAATTCGTCTTTATCTACAGGCTGGCCATGAGGAGCATTGTCATTAAAAAATAGGCAAAGCATTTTAAATTTTGTAAACAAAATCTTTAACAAATGTAACATGTTTGGGGGTATATGCCTATTACACTACCTTGCAAAAATCACGCAAGGAAGACGACGCCTGTCTTCCCTAATGTAGTTTTTAATCCTGACTCGACACTCATTCCAGTGTGTTCTTAATAATCAGTTCAAGTCTCATAACTGGCCGCCTTCAAGTCAGCCAAAGTGCAGAGTTTGTCTTGATAAATTCGATCCTTTAAATACACACAAAAAAAGTCGCATGATTGAGTTTAGGGGATCCAGGAGGCCAAGACACATCGCCGAACCTCGAAATTATGCGACCTGGAAACAAATTGCGCAGCAGGTCTATTGAAACTGGCAGTGTGGCCGGTAGCTCCATCTTGCTGCAACCATGTCTTGTTGCAGTAGTGGGAGAAAAGAGGTGGTGATCGTATTCGTGTACCGATTTTCTTTCACTGTGACCACCAACTCACTCTTTTCAAAAAATAGGGGCCGATAAAACGCCGTTTCGAAATCCCACACCACAGCGTCACCCGAGATAAATGAAGAGGTGTCTGATGGGGCGGCTTTGGATTTTCCCCTGTCCAGTACCTGCTGCTTTGCTGTTTAACAAACCCATTCAGATGAAAGTGAGCCTCGTCATTCATGAAAATCATCGTAAATAAGCATTTGCATTTGTGTCCAGAAATCAGCAGGTCGTAATCGGTGCTGGTGGTCACTGCGCTCTTACTCTCTCAACGTTTTCTTCTATTCGCAACATTCGTGGAGCGCCTGGTGATTTGATTCACTGTGTTATCGGTGTGCAATTTTTCAACCCATTTCATAATGGTTTGTCGGCTAGGGACATCCAGATTAAAATAAAGACGAAATGTTCGTCGAGCCGCTACGACTGAGTCACAATTTCTAACATACCCGTCGTATCTAAACATAAGGTGTTCAGCCGATCACTGTTTCATAGCTACTGAATACGAAATGACGATCCATTTGGAGGTGAATGTCCATACCCTTATCACTCGACGAATCTCCCTTCGAGGAGGACCAACCGATCAAAAATGACAATGTTTCTCGTGGTCACCATGTACTACGATTTGCTTTTATGTAGATTGAGAATAATTGACTTATCTTTAATACAATCCAGCTCTCTTCATCCACATGAAACAACGTTTTCCAATTCACATTATCAAATGCTTTTTCTATGTCTACAAAAGTAATAAACGTATCTCTGTTGCTTTCAAGCTTCTTTCTGCTGTTGTTTTAAGTGCTTTATGTGTTCGGAGATGTAAAAAGAATAGGTCCAAAAATGCATACATCTCTCCAATCCAGTTCAGGTCTACAAAAGCAATAAACGTATTTCTTTGTTCTCAAGCCTCGTTTCTGCTATTGTTTTAAGAGCCCAATGGCTTCGGGGTTGTAAAAAGAAGAAATCCAAGGAATCTTCCGCTTTTCGTAATAATTAACTGGTGCAGCTAACAGATTCTGCTGTCAGACAAAAGCTTTTCTTTCGTATGTATTTTTTTTTCTTAACGTCGGTCTATTTCCATGATTGTAGCTAATCACCGACGTCAGGGAGCAGTTTCACCTCATTTTCCTCCGATCCCTTCCTTTCTTTAATGGGACTGTGGATCTTTAACGTGCCCAACATGGTGTACGGGACCGACGGCTTAACGTCCCCTCCGTAGAGCGCAACGTGCAGACATTCAACTTGCTCAAACATAATGTCACAAGCGCGGTTGATGTGAATTCGTAGGTCTCAAAATACCTAATATTAATTTCTACATTATCTGTTTTCCATTTTATCCCACAATCTCTAATAAATTCAGTGGAATGTAACTGGAAACTACCGCCTTCGCTCATTTCCCAAATCAGAAACAGAGAGACAAAACCCAACGAATTCCTGGAACTATACTGACATTATTCTTATGAAATTTCGTACAGAAGTTGCGTTTGTCCAGACTATAAGATGTGTCAGGATCAAGTAGGTTAATAGAAAATTGTGTTATAAGTTATTAGTTACAATGTAAACAATATCTTTCGGTTGCATCTAAGATCAAAAAATGGTTACTAAGCAGAACGATTTTTCGTTGTGAATGAAAATTATTGAATAATTTATTACAAAAAAATGTTTTCAGAAACTAAGAGCTTAAAAGGTTAAAAATTAAAAATAAATTGGTATACAATAAAAATGTGAAAACAGGAAACTTATCTTAGCAATGGACTGAAACTATTAATACTCTGTCAAATATTTCACTTATTTACAAAGGTCTAGGGATAAATTAAAATGGAAGGACTCTCATCTTGCATTTAACCTTTTATTATCCATTACACTAGAATAATATATTTTGCAAAAATGACTTTATTGGCACACATCTTTTCTACTTTTCAAACTGAATTAAAATAAAATAATTTTTTTATGAAATATTGCTTTACCCTGACGCATCTACTATGACATTGACAAACTTGTTTCTTAAGCATTATTGGAAGTTCTGTGTTCAATACTGTCTAATTAATAATCCATTAAAGTATGTTTTTTTTTCGCCTATGAATCGACAAATGTTTAAAGACCATGATTTTTTATGTTTTTGGCTCATTAAAGGTTGTAGGTTGGTTTCTTGGACCAATTAAGAACGTAGAAACTTAAATATGACCGGTAATAAGTGCGAATTAATACTTTTATGTCCTGGCAAGTCGTTATACCGGAAACAAACATCAATTTTATTATTCTAAAGAGATTGCTGTAGATTTATGGCATTATTTATGGATTTATTTTGGTTCCACTAGCAGTTTTCAAGACAGTTAAACTCAAGAAATTACCAAGAAATTTATGATATAATGTGTTCCCCGTTTTGTAATTAAAATTAAAAACTAGATGTATTTTTACAATGAAACATTTTATTGTTTAGACCGATAATGATTTCTAGCCTGCTGTGTCGTGGCCAAACCAATTTGTGAGTAAACGTTTCGTAATATATGGCTGCTGGTTTTTTCAGAAGTTGAAACGCTGCATTTAATGTAGTACAAGATAGCTTGCGCAACTTGACTTTGGTTACTCCAGAATAGCTTCGTCCAACAGCCTATAAAAAGTGACCATCTTATTAACTTTTGCTAAACCAAAATTTCCAGCAACGGCACTTCGGTGTGTCCGCTACAACAAAAATGTCTATTATCAATTCTCCAGGTAGCTTATTTAACTTGAACCTATTTTTAGTTATACAAATTTTGGGATATAGCTTTAGTTAGTCGAACTTGACAAAAAGTTAGGTAAATATTAGTTTTAGTTAAGTTAGTGATCATTATTCTTTCTTTATAGTTACTATCTATTCGTGACAATGATAACTTCTATACATAATAGTTTTCACTCAGAAGAATTTAATTACCCTTTCCCTTTTCTGTTATAGTACATGCCATTCTGTTATAGTACAAGTATGGAATAAAAGTGAAAGCGAAGTAATTTTTTTTAAATAAAAATACTTAACGTGGATTTTATTTGACAAAAATGTTTCATTTTTACATGAAAGTTGATTTTCCAGCAACAATTGTTTTAGAGTAATGACATCATCACCATGTTTTTCAATGACAACCTCCCATTGTAAGCGAATTTTTGTTTAAAAAATTCGCTTAAAGAGAGTAATCGATGGTGAAACGTTGAAAAAAAAAATTCAAATGAACTCGAATTTGGGCCCCTAGAACCCGAAACCAAGGTCCTCTTTAATTTATATATATATATATATATATATATATATATATATATATATATATATATATATATATATATATATATATATATATATATATATATATATATATATATATATATATATATATATATTAGTGTGCGTGCGTGCGTGCGCGCGCATGTGTGTGTGTATGTGTATCCGACCGATAACTCAAAAAGTTATTAACCGATTTTAATGGAACTTGGCAAGAATCTTTCTTTTATTAATAGCTTGGATCAGTTCGTTAGTCAGCCCTATCGGACCAGTTTTTCTTTGAAAAAAAAATTCCGTAAAAAAATATGTGTCAAAAAAATAACAGTTATTTTGATTAAATTTGGTTGATATGTTGCACTCATAAATACCAGCTACGTACCAAAATTAAACTTTTTAGGATAATAGAAAATTGAGTTTTGCAAATTTAAAGCATTTAATGAAAATTTGCTACCATAACGCACTTGCTGTGTCCCGAAATTTTTTTGATTTTTTTGCTATTGTAATTGATTTTGTCGAATCGACAGTATAAAAACGGAGCTTGGTTTTGGGCTCTAGGGATCCGAATTTGCGCTCCTCTGAAGAAAGTTTTCGAAAGTCTTACCATCGTTTACCTTTATATTAGCTAGTTTTTTTTCCATGAAAATTCGCTAAAATGTTGCCATCTTACATAAGAAAAATCTCGAGCACATGACAATTGAGTGTAAGAAATCGTATATTTTATTGTTAACAAAAAGTAAACCAAAACTCGTTAGCCAAGCAAATACAATTGTTAAATTAAGTGTTCGAACTGCCATCCACCGACTTCTTGACAATGCGCAAGTCTGTGTCCAAGTTCTTTTTATACATTTCCAATAATTTCCGCGCTAATTCTGCACAATCTGTAATTGCAGTTCTGCTAAATTTTGTGGTTTGTTAACGCTGACCTTGGACTTTCAATAACCCCATTAAAAATAATCCAGTGGTATAAGATCCAAAGATCTCGCGGGCCATTCTATCGGCCCTCGTCTGACAATCCACCTTTTAGGAAATTGTCAGAAAACCCGAGGAGGACGCGCATAATGTCGGGGTGCGCCGTTTTGCTGAAACCATATTCTCTGGACGATCAGGATCATTGTTGTTTGTAAAAATTGCTGCAAATGCTGAACGAGATCATTTTGCAAAAACTAGATATCTTTCTCCAGTAAGGGTTCTGTCATAAAAGAACGGCCCTTTTTTTCCTTAGGGCTCGTCCGCGTATTTTCCGCCCCGATAGCAGCGCAGCCTTTGGCTTATTGTGCATGCCCTTTGTCTTTTCTACTCCACCTATTCCAAAATCACTGTGCCTTGAACTAGTCTGCACAGCAATTGGTAGGGTGAAGTTTTATGTTGCTCTGTCTCCAGTCTAGGCTGTCCATGGATCAGTTGTTTTTTGCGGTCCAGAACTTTACACTCGCACAAGATGTGCTGGGCTGAATCCTCCCCCTCGCCGCAGAGTCTGCATGCCGGGTCCCCCTCGAACCGCCCCATTTTTTGCAGGTGTTTTTTGACAGCCATGTGTCCCGTCACGAGTCCTGTTATGTTCCTGAGCTGTCCTCTGCTAAAATTTAGCAGCTCCATAGTTCTCTTTGAACTGGGATCCCCAATTAGCGTCTTCCCATGTCTGAGTACTGGACAGTCTGCTCAGTATGCCTTATGCTGGTTATGGTCCCATAAATGGTTCTGCTGATCCTCTCTTCGCGAAACTGTCAGCTTCTTCATTGCCTTTGACTCCCCGAGTGACCCGGCACCCAGATGAAGTTGACCTCATTCTGCCTAGCCTGGTCGCTCGTCTCGTCTCGGCATTTACTAACCAGCCTGGAATTTACCCCTGTGTTACTTAGGGCTGCCTGGCTGTCTGTGGCTATGAGGATCCGCTTGTTGATGTAGCCCCTCCTCTTGTTCTCTCGCACGCAGTGCAAGATTGCGTACATTTCGGCCGGAAAGACCTTTGCATGAGCCCCCAGGGAAATACTGTGACTTACCCTCTGTCCGAATAAACGCCTGCTCCGTCCCACGCTCCCCGCTGGATCCGTCCGTGAACCAGACGAGCGCGTCCCGTGGTAGGCCCGGCATCTCCCCTTGCCATGCCTCGCAGTCGGGGATTACCACTGTAAACTTATTTTCCCTACAGATTCGCGGGCTTGCGAAGTCTGACTTCATTTCAAGCATGGGCTCCTTCACGATGTCCTGAATCTTGCAGTGGCCCCTGCAGCCTGGGGTAAATAAATTTTCTGTAAATATTTTAGTAAAATAAAGGACAAAGACGGTTGAAGCAGAAACTTAAAGCTTTGTAAAACAAATTCTTACGACATTTCTTCTACATGACACGCATTCGTTTCAGCATCTTTGTCTGAAACTGCCCATTTTGACGTTTGAAAAATCGCGACTTAAACGTTTTAAGCAGATAAAATGTTCAAAGAAATTTTTCTGGTATTTCTTGACATTTTTGCGCCAAGCAAACTTATTTTTTTGTACATAGTATGCAAGAGGTTTTGCTAACCACACAAAATATTTTGGTTTCTGATCATAATAGATTCTAGGGTTCTAGTTCGCGCTCATTTGAAGAAATTTATTCCTAATTTAAAGATCTGCTCACTAGTGATGTTTTTCTACAAAATTTACTAACCCGACGTTTAATTGGTATCAACTACATTTATGTTGGTACTAAAAGTAATTTTGCCACTTTTGAGGAACGTATAGCAGCTTTGATAAGCTTTCCGCTAAGCTCAAAAGCTGCTACAGCAAATGTGCTGCAGAAAATAGCCTTTTGTTGCAATTTGCCATATTGGCAGCCACGTAGTCGGTCTTTTATTAATAGTGAAATAGTCCCGTTTATATAGGCATCAATTAAAGTGCAAATAATCGGCGGATTTGTTAGATTTTCGTAATTTAATTTTGTTCGAGACCTGCATCGGAGAAAGTAATAACTTGCGCAGCCACCTGCTTCGTGTAATTGAACTTAGGTTACATTTTACAAACCAATACACAATAAATTTTTATGGTTACCGTCTCGTCGTACTGCTGACTATTAATGTTGTGTAATAAGTAAAATAAATCAATATGCTCTTAAACGGTTATTAATTTTCTACCTTCAAATGATCTGTACTAATAGTTATTTTGTGTGTGTGTGTGTGTGTGTGTGTGTGTGTGTGTGTGTGTGTGTGTGTGTGTGTGTGTGTGTGTGTGTGTGTGTGTGTGTGCGTGTGTGTGTGTGTGTGTGTGTGTGTGTGTGTGTGTGTGTGTGTGTGTGTGTGTGTGTGTGTGTGTGTGTGTGTGTGTGTGTGTGTGTGTGTGTGTGTGTGTGTGTGTGTGTGTGTGTGTGTGTGTGTGTGTGTGTGTGTGTGTGTGTGTGTGTGTGTGTGTGTGTGTGTGTGTGTGTGTGTGTGTGTGTGTGTGTGTGTGTGTGTGTGTGTGTGTGTGTGTGTGTGTGTGTGTGTGTGTGTGTGTGTGTGTGTGTGTGTGTGTGTGTGTGTGTGTGTGTGTGTGTGTGTGTGTGTGTGTGTGTGTGTGTGTGTGTGTGTGTGTGTGTGTGTGTGTGTGTGTGTGTGTGTGTGTGTGTGTGTGTGTGTGTGTGTGTGTGTGTGTGTGTGTGTGTGTGTGTGTGTGTGTGTGTGTGTGTGTGTGTGTGTGTGTGTGTGTGTGTGTGTGTGTGTGTGTGTGTGTGTGTGTGTGTGTGTGTGTGTGTGTGTGTGTGTGTGTGTGTGTGTGTGTGTGTGTGTGTGTGTGTGTGTGTGTGTGTGTGTGTGTGTGTGTGTGTGTGTGTGTGTGTGTGTGTGTGTGTGTGTGTGTGTGTGTGTGTGTGTGTGTGTGTGTGTGTGTGTGTGTGTGTGTGTGTGTGTGTGTGTGTGTGTGTGTGTGTGTGTGTGTGTGTGTGTGTGTGTGTGTGTGTGTGTGTGTGTGTGTGTGTGTGTGTGTGTGTGTGTGTGTGTGTGTGTGTGTGTGTGTGTGTGTGTGTGTGTGTGTGTGTGTGTGTGTGTGTGTGTGTGTGTGTGTGTGTGTGTGTGTGTGTGTGTGTGTGTGTGTGTGTGTGTGTGTGTGTGTGTGTGTGTGTGTGTGTGTGTGTGTGTGTGTGTGTGTGTGTGTGTGTGTGTGTGTGTGTGTGTGTGTGTGTGTGTGTGTGTGTGTGTGTGTGTGTGTGTGTGTGTGTGTGTGTGTGTGTGTGTGTGTGTGTGTGTGTGTGTGTGTGTGTGTGTGTGTGTGTGTGTGTGTGTGTGTGTGTGTGTGTGTGTGTGTCGTCAAATTTACATGGCTGCGGCTTTATTGCCAAATGCACATTTTCAAAGCGATTAGCTCTAAACTGTCCCAATATCGAGTACGATATACATAATATGCACCCGCATATTATGTATATACTTATTTTAAAAAGTATTATTTATAAACCTTAAAAAGTGCCGCCTATATTGTGTGTATCTTTTTTTGCCTAAATATCTCAGTTACACTTTATTTGTGACGTTTGTTTTTATTAACTTTATAAATGTACACTTTGTCCGTAAAGTTTTAAACAAACTCATTATTATTTTGACATTCGTTGCTTTGATTTTCGCCAAAAATTTTATAATAGGGTTTCAAAACATGACAAATTTTTCTTTCACATCAGCGTTCTTGTTATACTTATAGTTTTCTTAGAAAAGCTACTAATTTTTTATTTTAAATGGAACAGCTTATATGTGTTTACTTGGGCTGAAAGGTAATGTCAATACGAGTAATGGTGTAAGGTTTGATACGTTTATTTTTTTAAAAGAATAAGAAAAGTCAATAAATTGAAATCTGCAGGCATTTGTTTTTTTTTTATATAAAATAGCCACAAAAAGTCCTATTTAGATAAATTGTATCACAATCCTCTTTATGATATTTAAGATATATATATATATATATATATATATATATATATATATATATATATATATATATATATATATATATATATATATATATATATATATATATATATATATATTAATACAGTACACAAGCTTCCGGTAACTTGGCTGCTATCCTACTACTTAAAATACCTAAGTAAATTAATAATTAACGGCAAGCGTAATTAAAAACTCTCTCGCCAAATGTTAAGTGAAAAAGAACGCATCGAAATATTGATGGTGGATTGAATTTGACGGACGACGTGAACTCAAGAAGAAGTCTATCGTCTTTTCAAAAAAACTCCTTTAGGTCCTTCTGCAATAACCGGTTTGACAAAGTCGAAAATTGAAGCAAAATTCAAAGATATAGGTCAAGTGCCTGGTCATCTTCTGAGTGGACAGCTTTTAGTATCAGAAAATAAAGTTTAAATTAAATGGTCTGTATGTATTGCATGTGAATTTTAGGTGGAAAAGAACTCCCCAAGTAAAGTTGTTCAACAAGTACATATACAAGACGAGCAGGTATAAGAACTATCATATGATGATTTTGAGCGTAGACTGAAATTCTGTGAATAGCCCATGCTAATAGAAAGGCACATTGTCTGAAATATATAATTATTTCGGATAAAGCAACCTTTACTCTTATCTGGTACAGTAAACAGACAAAAGTGTACATATTGGTCAGATGAAAAGCCTCGTTGGATGAGAGACTTTCGCATACAAAACAGTAAAGACATAAATGCATGTGCTGGTATATAGACTGGAATGATATTTTAGGGTTATTTTTTGGTAAAAAAATCTCACGGCAGAGCTCTACCACAATTTTCTAAGAGCGAACTTCTTTAACTCAAGCTGATTCCGAATGAAGAAAAACCAGGTACATGAGATTAACCACTATGGTAACAACAAGATGAGGCTCCGCCGCACTACGACTTTATGGTCCGCCGTTATCTGGATCAAGTTTTGTCGGAACAACGGATTGGCAGGCGAGAGAGCCGGCTAGGTCACTAGAGCTCAATCCTTTAGACTTTTAATGGGGTCACTCGAAAAACAAAGTTTACGCAAGAAAACCTCGTGGTTTATATGACTTTTCGAAAATAATTTAAAATAAAATATGCTCAATCATACCATTCAGACTGTTCGAAATGGGTTTCAAAATAGCCTTGGATATTGCCAAATAGCAAATGGATACCAATTTGAATACACCAACACTTCCATTGGGTAAATTACCGTATTGTCTGAAATTAGAACTTAACGTTTCGCCCGTCTTGTCGCCTTCTTCCTCCAAAGAATACTGACAAGATGGGCGAAACGTCAGGTTATGTCATATAAGACGACACGGTAGTTGACCCGAGAGAATTGTTAGTGTCAATGATTGTGACAACCGTGAAAGCCTTAAACAACATATCAATTTAAATACAACTTGCAGCAATTTTTTTCCTCAGTTTTGTTTTCTGTTTATTGTAAAATAAGATTATTACTTATTTTATTGGTATTTCGTTGGTTTTCATTTTAGTTAGGCTATTATTTTACTATTGGCTATAAATAATCGTTGAACTTGTACTGAAATTACCTTTCATACTAAGTAAAATCTTCCATTGAAAATAACAAAATTGGCACATTTTCCGAGAAATAATGTTGATGTGAAAGTCAAATTTTTCATATTGTGAAATCCCACTATACCAACTTCGACAAAAATCGAATCAACGGTTGTCAAAATAAGGAATTTGTTCCAAATTTTTGGGACACTGTGTATTAGTGAATTTTCGTAGAAAAAATTCACTAATGGGGGATCCCGACTTTTGAATTTTGAAAATTTTTTGCAAATGAGCGCGAACTAGGACCCCTAGAACCCATATCCGAGGTCAGTTTCGATTTTCTTTTATATGTTTATATATATATATATATATATATATATATATATATATATATATATATATATATATATATATATATATATATATATATATATATATATATATATATATATATATATATGTATATATATATGTATGTATCACACCGATAACTCAAAAAATAATGGGCCGATTTTAATAAGATTTGGCATGTACCTTCCCTTTGTAAGTGGCCTTGACAAGTTTGTTAGTCAGGAAAATCAGACGAGGTTTTCCGGGAAAATTTTGAGTTTATTCGAAAAAAAAATTTATCTCAAAGAATAATGGGCCGATTTTGATAAAATTTGGCATGTACCTTTGCGTTGTAAATGGCTTTGATAAGTTCGTTAATCGAAAAAATCGGACGAGGATTTCCGGAAAAATTTTGAGTTTTCATTTGAAAAAAATTTTTATCTTAAAAAATAAAAAATCTATGATAACCAAATTTGGTAGGTAGGTTTACGATATAAAAAGTAAACTATACACCAAAATTTAGATATCTATGTTACAAGAAAAAAAAGTTATAATAAAATATTTTGTGCCAGATCATTTCTATGAAAATTCACTACCATAACGCACTTGCTGCGTCCAGGCTTTTTTATAATGGGGAAGTACCAGTCACAAGTGATCATATAATATATATATATATATATTATACACCGCGACAGGCTTAGTTAGGCTTAGCAGGGCTATTCACACTCCATCACTAGATGTTATTGTATTGACTGCACTGGTTATTCATACTCATCGTGATAATTAATTACTATTTAACACATTAGAGTGAAAGCAAGACCTGTAAATTAACATTTTCTTTCAATCATAATTATTTCGCGATCTTAACACACATAGGACTGAAGCTGACCTGACCTGGCGACAGCAGGTTGTGCATTTAAAAACCATCGTCCGGTATTAACAGTAATGAGCAAGTCGTTATGGTCGTTCACCTTTCGAAGGGAATTGCGAACAACGAGGTAATTTACCTTATAAGTTCCAATTAAGGAACTTAGATGGTCAGGATTTTACTTTTCACTTTATGTCGCCTCTGCTTGCGTAAACCAATAAGCTATCGATATTATGCTCAGACGGGGGAAACGCTAACGTTCGATTCGAGCATGGCATTTGAGGAAAATACGAATAACGAATTTTAATCTTTTCACGTCGAGAAGTGAACCAGGATTAAAAGTTTTGATATTTGAAGAGCAGCGTAATTGCAATACAGAGCCAATGCTTGCGTGATTTGAACTTTGCTTAAAACGCTCAACATCCACCAATCAATTGCTAATTGATAAAACTATCATTTATATTAGCTAGCCTCTAAACCATACAACTTCTATTTAAAGACATTTACAATTAAGACACAACATGTTTTTATACAGTTTAATTTCAATATGCCATTATTTTATGATATTCAATAAAAACTGTTCCGATAATTTATCTGTTGCTATCCACATAGCATATCATTTAAGTGCTGGTGTATGTTTGCTTATAATGTCCGGGAAATATCAAACGGTAAAACGATTCGGTGACGCTAAATAATAATTATTCAGTTCACTGAACCTATATAAGAAGCTACGTGATTTGAGAGGATATTATTATGTGAATTGAAAAACGCATGAGGTTTTGATTTTAGTGTATTACAGCTCACCACATGGTTTTCATAACGCACAAGTCAAGTGTCACAAGTTTTTTATTCAAGCGTGAAGGCATCACTTTCCTAGAGAATCATTTTGTCAGCGGTTGATCCTAGTCCTTCCCGATTTTAATTTTCTGGACACCTGTGACTAAACGAAACGGACTGTAGTTATATTTTTATACTTTGCTAGTTTTGTCATTACTATTTTACATTGGCTGGTTGGTCTCTAAGTAACTTGGTTGTACAGAATATGTGTTCCTTATGCAAAGTACATTTATTTTCCATCAATATATAACCTAGTGATTCTTAATAGAGTTTATAGCTGTAAATCATGTCTGAGCTATTTAAATTTGTTTCAGCATTTCGCTACCTATTTAACAAACATTATTTCGTCGAGTTTTTCTTTTAATTTATGTTTAAAGAGATCTAGAGGCTGTCCCGTCTAGTTTAATAATTTACTCATGCTATTTCATGCTCACAGCAGCATATTGTATCTTTTCAACCAAACTGAAAATCAGAAGCTTGTTGATATGAGCTAATAAATAATTTAACAGTGATTTCATTCCTGTCTGTTCCAAGCAATATTTCGGAGACAATAGAGTAAAAATCTGCAGCTGAAACTTCTTACGGTATTGTGCGAACTAATGTGAACATTGGGAATTTTGGTATTATTTCAATATGGCAACACTGCTGTGACAATTCTGAGAGGTGTTTCTCCTGTCATTCTTGATTAAGCTATTGCCTATGTCAATCGTTTTGTCGGTTATTGTGAGTAAGTTACACGTGTTTTTGTGGGTTCGAGAGAAATATCACGTTGTAGTTAGTTTATCGTGTTTGTGGCATCATGGACATTGCGCCAATGAAAAGAGGAAGGATAATTACACTTGGTGAACACACATCCATGACGCAAAGAGACAGGTGAGTGTTCCGTGTGCTTGGGAGCTGTAAATAAGATAATTAAAGGAGACTAGGTCAGTTGAAGTTCAGCGAAAGGGGAAATGTGGGAGAAAAAGGAAGACAGCTTCCCGAGATTCAGCAATACTTAGAAACGGCTGGAGGAAAAATTTATAACTCTACAATTCGCAGGCGGCTTTGGGAGGGACGAACAACAGCTGTGGGACCTCAAAAGAAACAGCTTCTGACGGACGATATCATGTAAAAAAAGACTGATTTGGGCAAAAAAGAATATGCTCATTGGACAGAAGAACACCGGAGAAATGTCTTGTTTTCAAATGAGATAAAGTTTTTGGTGCTGGGGTACTAACCAAACTTCGTGCGAAAAGGTGTGGACGAAAAGGTAACTGCACCTTACTTGGTCTAGACAATGAAACATCCAGTCAAAAAGATGTCTTGGGGCTGTGTTTCATGTATCGAAACAAGGAAACTTATACCTATCGAAGACACGATGAAGAACGAAAAATATAAAGAGATGTTCGGAACGTGTTTGTCCAGAGAACTAAAAAGTTCAAGCAGTTGGCGAACCAATCTTCCAGCAAGATTATGCACCGTGTCATTTTTACAAGACGATGGTAAACTATTTTAAGGGCAAAATGATTACACTTCTAGGCTGGCCTGGAAGCTCACCGGACATTAATCCCATTGAGAACTTGTGGTTTACATGCAAAAACGGATTGCTTAAAATGTACAACAAAAAGTAAGATGACTGAGTGTGTCATTCAGGTGTGGTTTAAGACGACAAAAATCAAGGAGAATTGCAAAAAAATTAATTGATTTTATGATAAAAACAAGTTGAAGCTGCAATAACAGGAAAAAGGGGACATATACCCTATTGAATAATACTAGAAGATTTATAAACTACTGCTGTTTGTATTTTTTCAATAAACGATATTTATCGTGAATCTGCCTGTGTTCAAATTAATTTCATTACTGTAGTTTTTTAAACGGTATCAATGTTACATAACAAATGTTACTACTACTACTAACCCTCACACAATTACCATAAAGTGGTAGGCATATCACACAACTTATGGTATTGCCTAACAATATTTCTCTACTATGCAAACTTCTGACATATATTAAAGTAATATATCTCTCACAACATCCGACTAAGCTTTTTTGGGTCTTTCCCGACTTTTCATACCATTCACATGCTCTGTAAATTTTACTTCTATTATTATGCATTTCTCATACATGCCCGAAGCATCTAAGCACATGGCTTTCATATTTACCATCAATAGACGTTTACATAGTCTCATTTATTTATAACTGTATCCCTTCTTGTTTTACCCGACACTCGTCTCAGGGAGTACATTCCAATAGCATTCAATTTACTTACATGCTTTGTCTGACACAGCCAACTTTCACGGCCATATAAGTTGGTAACTAGTACGCTGGTATATACAGCGATTTTGAGCTCTTAGATATACATTTACTCCTAGCTAATGTGGTTATAGGTCCCAGCGTTTTATGCATGTATTTACCCTACCTTATATCGCATCTTCTATTCCGTCGTTTGAAAACAGTTTTCCTAAACATTTAAATTCCTTTACTTCCTCTATCAAACTCCGATTTATCAAGAGACTGAATTACTCGTTTCACCCGCTTTATCAAACACCACAACTTTACTCTTCTCCTGGTTCACACGTAGATTCATTGTATTTGCTACTATCATCGGTTTCTCTAATACCCGCTGCACTTCCTTAAATTTACTAGTAGTACATCATCAGCATAAGCAGACTTCTCTTACGCTTTAATCCATGGATATGTTGAATAACCATGTAGACCTCACACATCACTTGCCATCCTGTTTAATCCTTATATATTCACTGAGCTTTGCATTAGTTCTCCTTACGCATGCTCTATTGCCATCATATAGGTATTGAATATCTCGAATTAGTGAATCGCTCACACCATATTCTTTCAAAATACTTTACAACTTCTGCTTATCTACAGTATCTTACGCTTTCTGCAAGTCTACAACATACATAACAAATAGATGCCTATACTAAACAAGTAATAAAATTGTACAGAAATCAAAAGACAAACAACGATTACAGATTTTATAGTGGAAAAAAAATTGTACATCTTTCATTTACACTTTGCTAATTGAAAACTAGAGCTTTGTGGGGTGGGATATGGAACACATTCTTTGAATGCTACCGCACCATCACGATCAAGCAAGATAACTTCCAGGAACTGACAGTTCCGTTTTAGTGAATTTTCGTAGAAAAAATTCGCTATTGGGGAGATCCCGACTTTTGAATTTTGAAAAATGTTTTACAAATGAGCGCGAACTAGGACCCCTAGTACCCACATCCGGGATCAGCTTCAATTTTTATATGTTTATATATATATATATATATATATATATATATATATATATATATATATATATATATATATATATATATATATATATATATATATATACCGATTTTGATAAAAATTTGGCATGTGCCTTCCTTTTGTAAATGGCTTGAATAAGTTCGTTAGTCAGGATAATCAGACGAGGTTTTCCGGGAAAATGTTAAGTTTTCATTCGAAAAAAAATTTGACCTAAAAAAATTATGGGCCGATTTTGTAAAAATTTGCCATGTACCTTCCTTTTGTAAATGGCTTGAATAAGTTCGTTAATCAGGAAAATCGGACTAGTTTTTTCGGGAAAATTTTGAGTTTTCATCAGAAAAAAATTTTTTCCTCAAAAAATAATAGGCCGATTTTGATAAAATTTGGCATGTACCTTCCATTTGTAAATGGCTTGAATAAGTTCGTTAATCAGGAAAATCGGACGAGGTTTTCTAGGAAAATTTTGAGTTTTCAGTATAAAAAAAGTTTATCTCAAAAAATAAAAAAGCTATGATAACGAAATTTGGTAGATAGGTTTACGATATAAAAGTAAACTATACACCAAAATTTATTTATTTCTATGTTACAAGAAAAAAAAGTTATAATAAAATATTTTGTGCCAGATAATTTCTATGAAAATTTACTACCATAACGCACTTGCTGCGTCCAGGCCTTTTATATTTTTCACACTAATATATCTATCTTAATCGTTTATAAGGAAGTGTATATTTTTTATATATTTTCATAAGCGTATCTAAGAGAAATTTAATTTAAAAGTTGCTTAAATATACCTGCACAGTTGGTCTTCTATAAATGTAATGCCTACCAAAATAGTTAGAAGTGATGCTGTTGTTAATTAAGAGATTTATATATCTACAGACCGATTTAATATTTTAAAAAAGTCATCTCTTTCTAGTTTATTTCAGGTGACTGAGAATGGAGATATAATAGATGTAATATATTTTTAGACCTGACGATTGTTACGCTAATAAAGTTAGCTTTGTCAGAGTTTAAAATATACATTGTACATACAGACTTGGAGACTACTTCTCTGGCTTCACTGTTTGTTTTCGTTTTCGACGTAGTCAGCGTGTAAGCTAACTGGAGCAAGTTGCCCTTACGAATTCTGGATGTTCTAGGATGTTATTCAACGTTTCTGTGACTATAGTTGAAGAACATCCAGAATTCGTAAGGGCCACTTGCTCCAGTTAGGTTACACGCTGGCTACGTCCTTCACCAACGAAAACCAACAGTGAAGTCAGAGAAGTAGTCTCCAAGTCTGTATGTAGTATGGACAAGTTTCACCAAGTAAGGGCAACAACAATCAATGAATATACATTGTGTCAATAAAGCAAGGCATAAATTCAATAAAATTGAAAGTGACTATTACTAAGGAAAATTCAAAAACAGATCTATTTTTATTATCAAAAACTAACTTTTTGATATTAAAAATCTCATCCCTATCGTTATACCTCTTCAAGGGCTAGCTACCCTTTCGAAATTTTTAAATTGGATTGTGGGTAGTCTGATACATCTTTTTAAAGCTAATCCAATTACCTATTCAGGAACACCAATTTATTTTGTACGAATAAAATAAAGTGAGTAATAACGTTTTTATTACCAGCAACACCTAACAAGTGAAGTCCATAAAGAATTACATAGTTCAGTCTTATATAATCAAATGTTCGAAATGCCCGCCTTCTTGTGCCTGACAATATCCCAAGCGGTCAACAAATTCTTGTTAGACTCTATTTATAATCTCTGGAAAAATGTTGGTACATTCAGTTCTAATTCTTATTTTTAATTCGTCGATAGTATCTGGTTGACTTTTGAATACCGCATTCTTCAAATCACCCCACAGAAAAAAATCTAAGTGATTTAGGTCAGGTGATCTTTTTGGCCACTCGATTGCACCACGCCTTATACTGACGAACGAATTTATGATTTACCATACCAGCATTGTGTCCATCAGAAAATAAGTTCAATAACGTCGGAATGAGGTATTGCTGTAAAAAATGGTAGATATCGTGGTCCATTTATAGTAGGGACCAATAATCCTACTCCTAACAATTCCCGGCCAAACATTTATCTTTTGTGGATAGTGTGTGATTCTATCGCATCCATCTTGGATTTTTCCTTGCCCAATATCTGCAGTACTGACGGTTAACTTCTCCATGTAGTGTAAAAGTAGATTCGTCCGGAAACAGAATATTCGGTTCCTGTAAATAGTTATCATTACATTCATCCATTAATGCTGTACAAAGCTGCATCCTTCGGTCTAGATCGTCATTGGGTAACTCCTCCAAAAGCTGTATTTTATAAGAATGAAGCTTTTCAAGTTTTAATACGTTACGTGCCGTCTGAAATGGAATTCCACTGTCTGTGCCAATTTGCCGAACACTACTGTGGGGATTCTCTTGCGGTGCCAATAAGACGTTTAATTTGGTTTCTTCACTTATAGACCGACGACCTGTTTTTGGCAAATCATCATTAGAACTTCAATTCTTTGAGCTATTGATAAACGCATTACCAACTATTTAATAATTAATTTGAAAAAGCAAAAGTTGAAAATTATACGTATTTACTTTGCTCGACAACCAAAACGTAAATTTACTACTATTATATGTAGATTGTATCACAAAAAATATCAAACTCGTTTGTTACAATACGACATAGTATACAACAAAATATTTAGAGGTCTTTTCGTACAAGAAGCACAACATGTTGAACATTGTTTACAAACTTTGAGGTATTGAAGTATCATATCATAAGTATCATATCAGTATCATAAGACTGGACTATGTAATTCTTTACAGGCTTCACTTGTGTTAGGTGTTACTGATAATAAAAATGTTATTACTCACTTTAGTTTATTCCTACAAGAAAATTGGTGTTGTTTAATAAAGCATTGGATTAGCTTTAAAAAGCTGTATCACACTACCCACCATCCAATTAAAAAATTTCGAATGGTTAGCTACCCTTGAAGAGGTATGACGATAGGGGTGAGGTTTTATATTAAAAAGTTGGATTTTGACAATAAGAATCCACTTGTTTTTGAATGTTCCTTAATAATGGTCACTTTTAATTATATTGAATTTATGTGTTACTTTATAGACACAATGTATATTCATCGTCTGCTGAAGCAACCTTGGTTAGCGAAACGATCACCGGGTATAAAAAGTGTGGCTGTGAATTGAGTTCTTTAAAGTGTATTTAGTGCTCACTGTATGCTCCTTCTGACATAGTATATTAACACGAACAGTGGGCATTGTATTGGCTCCACGAAGTTATAAAATACATTTAGCATGTAGAATATTTTTTAGCTAGTTTCAAGACATTCATAGTGTTTGTGAAACAGTTGTCTGTGTGTGTTTTCTTTCTTCGGCGTGAGATTTTTTCGTCGACTATGGCCAATTATCGATGCCAAAGAGCAGTTTCACTTCATCTACCTGACCTGATCTGACCTGACCTGACCTTCTGTCCAAAAAAAGATTCCCCGAAAAACTCGTCCGATTGTCCTGGCTAACAAATTTATCCGAGCCACTTACAAAAGGAATGTACTTACTAATTTTCATTAAAATTGGTCGATTATGTTTTAAAGTGATCGGTGTATCACTTTCAAAATTTAGAAGTCGCGATTTCCTCAAGGGAATTTTTTCTACGAAAATTCGCCGAAAAATTAAAAAAAGGTATGACAGGTAAGATGTATGTAAACCATATACCTTCATTTCCTGGCCGTAATTTGAACTGATATTACGAATTAAGAAAGTTATCACACTAACTTATATCGAATGAACAACTTTGTATAGCTTGTTAACGGAATGTCAAGTTGCTTCAAGAGTCAAGCACAGCATAAGAGTTTCTTGTGACTTAAGTGTATTGAAAATGTTCTGCTGCCCTCCCATATAGGGATAATAGAGTCTTCCAGCGTCGATTTCCTTACTTTTAGTGAATTTTCTTAGAAAAAATTCACTAATGAGGAGATCTCGACTTTTGAATTTTGAAAAAATTTCTTCAAATGAGCGCGATCTAGGACCCCTAGAACCCATATCCGGGGTCAGTTTCAATTTTTTAATGTATATATATATATATATATATATATATATATATATATATATATATATATATATATATATATATATATATATATATATATATATATATATATATATTGTGACTTAAGTGTATTGAAAATGTTCTGCTGCCCTCCCATATAGGGATAATAGTCTTCCAGCGTCGATTTCCTTACTTTTAGTGAATTTTCTTAGAAAAAATTCACTAATGAGGAGATCTCGACTTTTGAATTTTGAAAAAATTTCTTCAAATGAGCGCGATCTAGGACCCCTAGAACCCATATCCGGGGTCAGTTTCAATTTTTTAATGTTTATATATATATATATATATATATATATATATATATATATATATATATATATATATATATATATATATATATATATATATATATATATATATATATATATATATATATATATATATATATATATATATATATATATATATATATATATATATATATATATATATATATATATATATATATATATATATATATATATATGTATGTATCACACCGATAACTCAAAAAATAATGGGCCGATTTTGATAAAATTTGGCATGTACTTTTCTTTTGTAAATAGCTTGGATAAGTTCGTTAGTCAGGAAAATCGGACGAGGTTTTCCGGGAAAATTTTGAGTTTTCATTCGAAAAAAATTTTTATCTCAAAAAGTAATTAGCCGATTTTAATAAAATTTGGCATGTACTTTTCTTTTATAAATAGCTTTGACAAGTTTGTTAGTCTGGAAAATCGGACGAGGTTTTCCGGGAAAATTTTGAGTTTTCATTCGAAAAAATTTTTTATCTCAAAGAATAATACGCCGATTTTGATAAAATTTGGCACGCACCTTCCTTTTGTAAAAGCCTTTGACAAGTTCGTTAATCAAAAAAATCGGACGAGGTTTTCCGGGAAAATTTTGAGTTTGCATTTGAAAAAAAATTTTATCTTAAAAAATAAAAAATCTATGATAACCAAATTTGGTACGTAGGTTTACGATCCAAAAAGCAAACTATATACCAAAATTTAGATTTCTATGTTACAAGAAAAAAAAGTTATAAAATATTTTGTGCCAGATCATTTCTATGAAAATTCACTACCATAACGCACTTGCTGCGTCCAGGCTTTTTTTCTAAATGCAGATTGGTTGGCAGCCCAAATGATATTATTAAGAGTCTGGACGCAGCAATTGCGTTATGGTAATGAATTTTCATAGAAATAATCTGACACACAACTTTTCTTCAATTAAATGCTTCTAACCTTTTTTCTTGTAACATAGAGGTCTATATTTTGGTATATAGTTTACTTTTTATACCGTAAACCTACGTTATAAAAAAAGAAAACCCAAAATTTTCCCGGAAAACTTAGTCCGATTTTCCTGGCTAACGAACTTATCCAAGCCACTTACAAAAGGAAGGTACCTGTGAAATTTGATCAAAATCGGCCCATTATTTTTTGAGTTATTGGTGTGATGCATATATATATATACATATATATATATATATATATATATATATATATATATATATATATATATATATATATATATATATATATATATATATATATATATATATATATATATATATATATATAGGATATGGGTTCTGGGAGCTCTAGTTCGTTTTTTTATTTTTCTATGAAAATTCACTAATAATATTAGACAGAATAAGAAATCCACCATTTTATTAGTTTTGTTGTAGTTACAAATTATCAGAAACACAGGAAAGGTCGAAACCTTTGAACAGTTAGCTAAGAAAAGATAGTAATTCTTATATTTTTCTCTTCTATGCAAGTACTCGATTGGTTTACTCCTATACAGGCATGGGAAGAAACGTCGAGATTATAGTCGGACGTAACGCAATATCAGATTTGGATTTTCAAAAACTTTGAAATTAGAACAAGTCACCACAAAAGCGCGCTGTTTAAATGGGTTTTTTTAATTAGAGTTTTGACTTTGAGAACTGGCTCATTCAGTCACCGTCAATCTTTAAAATGAACACTGACCTTGCTTTTCACAATGGCAAAACCTGTCTTAAGAATGTTACTCTAACAAGCTCTTTAACTTTTTTCATTTATCTTCTTTTATCTCCCTATACACTTGCTGTTTACTAAATATATATACTAAAATTAAAACTTAAATACATATCCACCCACACACGTACGCGAGCGCATATACACTCATGTATACGCACCCACGTCAATAGGCTTTATACGTCCAGCACTTAACACTAGGTGCAGGACAGAAAATTCACATTATTTCTTCATGTGCACATACACACACATACATATGCATGCGCACATCTACGCTACAAGTTGTTGCAGGAGAAACACTGGGACACTTTTCACACCAATGGAGCCTGTCATGGTGACTTTTTAACGTACTGGGGAGGCTGTGGTCAAAAGAGGTTAACACAAGGAAAGACACAAATGAACTTACTTTTATCTCTCTGACTATACATTTAAGTTTATTTAGTATCCCTTAAGACTATATAGTATATTGCCACTGGTACAATATTTATTGGAACAGTCCAATTTTCAGAATATCATCTTTTTACTAAGAGCTATATAAACCTAGCTAACTTAGAGCCTCTAACAAAACACATGAAAGCTACTATGACACTTTTATTACAAACAGCTTGACACATAAGTGATGTCACATCAAGTGGAAAGGAAACATTGTATTCTATCAAATTACAAAATAATATTTTTCTTTGTTCATGATGTATAATACAGGAAAAAATCAAATGATTTAAATCAGCTGTGCTGGTATTGTCGCATGAGCCGTTTAAATGTATAATCATTTTAAATAGACTGCAAGAAATTACCTCTTTTTTTAGTTTCCAAAGAGCTAATTAAATCGAAACATGGAATCGAAGTAGTATGTTTTGCATATAATTTGACTAAAATAATGTTTATTATATTATTACATTTGATGTTAATTGAACGTTTTTTGAAACGTTTAGATTAACTTGTCATACCTATACCAATCGCACAATTTCAGACCATATGACAATCAACTACGTCACTACTAATATAACGTTACGACATCACTGACTTCATCAGCTTCCAGGGTGCGACGTTATCGATATTTTTCAATTGGTAGAATAGAATGTAGTATCTACGTACATAATGATTTTATGTTTCCCTGTTTTAGAAAATGATATTATACGCGATATTCTATTTAACAGAAATATAAATCGCATTGTCACCTAAAAGCTAATGACGTTACAAAACTGAAGTAAGCGTGATGTAATGATATTGATTTTCCCCAAGAAGTTTGCGAAAATGTAAATTTTAAATGACGTCGCGCTCGGTTGTAATAGGGCCGTAGGGCGTACATATTTTGAATACCTATCTCGTCGATGTACTTTCCTTTTCTGTTGTTTACCGAAGTTCACGTAATGTAACAGATAATTTAAATTTGATTGTACGTTAATTATTGAAACGGTTCGATTTTCCACAACACTTACCGGCATGTTTGATTCTTTTCCCAAGCATATTTGAGTTCCGTTCGTAATTTATAGTGTTAATTAACAATGTTTCCGCGATATTCACCGCTAATAAAAACCAAAACTGGAGATTTTAAAACTAGAGTAATTAAAATAATAGTAATAATAAATCTTAGCTACTTGGATTGCTGTTTTGTTTCTAGTCGTTGCTAACAAAATATAGGAAACTTATAAAAATTACAGAAGGGCCAACATATCCTAAACTTAGCTAAATGCAATTATTTTTGTTAGAAAACAAAAGCAGTTCCGTAATTTTTTCTTTTGTTTAGTTTTTATCAGTTGTTTCCAAAATAGAAGCAAGTCTTAAATTACATAATCATCATAGTCTAAACGTGATATCGCGTTATCGTCGCATCCATGACTCTGTCTTCATCGTCTCTTTCATTTTATAGTAGCTTCTTCACTTCATTAATTGGATCAGGCTTTTCACACCGTCTCCTATTAGTCTACCTTTTCTCTTTTTTCCTTTGAATAATATTGTTAGAAAGTTATTACATCTGAGAATATGCCCAACAAATTTTGCGTTCCTCCTCTTAATTTCTTTCCGCATGCATATTTATTCTATCACTTCTTCTCTAGCACACTTTGGCTCGTATTTCTGTCGATGCACCTTGTCCTTGTCATTTTTCTCCCTGTCCACATTTCAAAAACTCATATTCTTTTCACGTCTAATATTCCGCCCCCATACATCATAATCCTCCATACATATGACTTGATGAACATCTTTCTCAGCTCTATATACTTACCATCATCAGTTATAATACTCCCGAGGTACGCGAACATTTATTACTTGTTGTTGGCCGTTTAGCTTTATATTCACCTTCGCAGTCCTATTTTTATTTACATTATGTTTTGATTTATAACCTGTCGTGGTCAGTTTGGAAATTTCTTCTTTCATTTTCTCAGCAGAGTTTTTCAAGTTCCGTTGTTATTTCATCTAAGCTGTTTCAAGGCTTTCACAAATTCTTCTCTCGAAATAGGAGGTTCAATGGCCTATGACACATGAACCAGGTATATTAATATTTACCTTAACTCTGTAATTAAAGTAATACCTGGAAAATAGAATTGACGAGCTTTCGGTGACATCAGTCGTGTAATATTGCCTAGTCTTTATAAATGTAATAAATTAATTTGATAGAGACTGATATTATCCTCGTGTTACTCCTATATTAATGTGCACGCAATTTTATAAGAGTGGACGATATAATTTAATCAATAATGTAGTTGACGTCTGGCAAAGTCTCCTGCCGTCGTGTCTGGTTGCTCCCATTCCTATATCCATCGTGATTATCACATACCTCGCCTATATTCTTCGTGATTATCACATACCTCGCATAAATGACAGGTTATACTGTTTTTTGTTATGTATATGGTATTGTTAATTTAATATTACAATAAATTATTCTCCACAAGTGAGTTTGAGATGTGTTGTTATGAAGGAAAATCATTTAACTTGCAAACCACTGTTATCAATGTCCATTTTTTAGTCAACAACTTAAAATATAAGAAACTGTTTTAGTATAACTGAAATAATAGTAGCATCACAGTAGATAAACTCTATTATTAACTATTTGGCTTGTGCGGGGGCGTTCACATATAAATATTGTTGCGTTTTCTCCGGGTTCTGGATAAGTGAGACTTTTAATTTTAACAAAACAACTTTATTTACACTCTAAATATGGATACAATAAAATTTCTAGAATGTCTCTCTCACAAAACACTTCATTTACTGGCCTTACAATTACTACTCTCAACAAAAGTCACTAATCTGGTACTACAGTCACTACTCTCTTAACACTTTACACTGCTTCTTCAAGTCACTACCACATTATCTTACTGAACTGAACTGAACTCGGGCTGGCTTGCTCTCGCTTTTATATACTCGCCGTACCTTCCCCTCCTTTCTAGAGAGTTCCATTCCAGAACGTTCCAGGACCTTCTTTTACTAGAAGGTTCTGTGAATACAGATCGGTCCCGTGTGTATACAGGGGGATGTGTATACAGGATGATCCAAATGTGGTCACCACTCCTATGTTACACAAGAGGTGTTTCTCGAACTATAAGATCTCTCTGCGTATACAGGGTGTAAGGGTTCTCTGCGTATATAGGGTGTATATACAGGGTGTTCGGAATGTGCAGACCTCAGTTATCCGTTCCGACGGGGTACAAGTTGGTAACTTCGTTATTTCTGGTCCTAGAGGGTTGAGACTTCGCCTGAGGGGGGTCACCCCAGGCACCCCCAGGGGGTGGGGAGGCGGTGTTGCCAGATTATGCAAAAATTCCCAGATGTTGGGGAAATTCTGGAGATGTGGCAACACCGCACCTACGTCTATTGAAGTGCTTTGTAACACTGCCCCCCTCCTTAAGACTGTTCGTCCCGAACAGTATTTACCGGCCGCCAACTTGGGGGTTCGTTGCCCCGATAGGGACTCAACCTCTCTATGTGAACAACTTTGGGTTTAGTTCTTGGAGACAGCTGGATTCTGTAGACTAGGTCGTTAATTTTCTTAGTCACCAAGTATGGCCCTTCCCATGGTTTCTGAAGTTTGGGACTGAGGCCCTTTCTCCTTGTTGGTTGGTACAGCCACACTGCATCACCTTCCTTGAATGTATGGGGTGTTGCTCTGCGATCCAAGCGCATCTTCATCCGGTCACTGCTTAAGAGGAGCCTATCTCTGACACATCTGTGTATAGTGCGCAGTTTTCCTTCTAGGTCGGCGACATACTCAGGTAACGTAGCTAGGTCCGCTATGTCCTCGTTCGGTGGTGGTCTCGTCATGTCGATTGGTAGCCGCATCTCTCTGCCGGTCAACATCATGGATGGAGTGTAGCCGGTAGATTCATGCTGAGAGCTTCTGTAAGCTAGGAGGAACAGAGGTATCAGCTTGTCCCAGGTTCTCTGATTCTCGTCAACAAACATAGCAAGATACTGATTAATGGTCCTGTTATGTCGTTCTACCATGCCGTCTGATTGAGGGTGGAGTGGCGTTGTTCTCGTTTTCTTTATGCCTAGCAAGTCCATTAGGCTCTTCCAGACCTCTGATTCGAAATTCCGGCCCTGGTCGGTGTGAATCTCCAAGGGTACGCCATGCCGTGATATGACATTTTCCATCAGGGCTTCTGCCACGGTCGTTGCCTCTTGGTTGGGCATCGGCGCAACTTCAGGCCATTTCGAGAAGTAGTCCATCGCCACCATTATGTATCTGTTCCCAGACTCTGTGATGGGAAAAGGTCCTGCGATGTCTACGGCAACTCTCTCCCACGGTGCACCTGAGATGTACTGCATCATTTTTCCTCTGGATCGGGTCTTTGGTCCTTTCTTTGAAGCACACTGGTCACACCGTTTGCACCATTCTTCCACGCTTCTTCGGCAATTTATCCAATAGAAGCGGTCCCTGACTCTGGCGAGAGTCCTGTTGACCCCAAAGTGGCCTCCACTTCTACTATTGTGTAACTCATGAAGAACACTGTCTATGCACTCACTTGGCACAACAGTCTGGTATATACAGTCTCTACCATCGACAGTTTCCCATTTTCGAGTGATCAAGTCATTCTTTAGGCACAAGGAGTCCCACTGTAGCCAGTAGCCTTTAACCTCTGCCCCAAGCCGGGACACATCGTGCCACTCAGGTCTTTTCCCCTTTTCGAGCCATTCTCTAATACTTTTCAAGTCTGGATCTGTCTTCTGTGCGTCTCTGATGTATTCAAGATTTACGTCTAGATCGGTGTTATTCTCCTGTTCCGTCACCAGTTGTTTGATCTGATGAGTTACTTTGTCGATCTCTTTGTTCTCTTGTCTCTCGCAAAATTTACATTCATGCACTGAACATGGTCTTCTTGACAGGCTGTCTGCATTGGCGTGACTTCTTCCTTTTCGATGTTCAATCCGGAAGTCGTAGCTCTGCAGTTTCTCTATCCATCGGGCTATCTGTCCTTCGGGATTTCTAAAGTTCAGAAGCCATTGCAGAGCAGAGTGATCCGACCTCACGCGGAATGTTCTTCCATACAGGAAGCTGTGGAAATGTTCGATGGATCTTACAACTGCCAGCAGTTCTTTCCGGGTTACACAGTAATTCCTTTCTGCTTTTCCGAACGTTTTGCTGAAGTAGCCTATCACAACTTCTTCTCCGGCTTGGAGCTGCGAGAGTACTGCCCCAATGCCATACTGGGAAGCATCGGTGTCCAGTATGAACAGTCCTTCGTCCTGAGGATAAGCCAGTATAGGAGCAGTGAGAAGACGATGTTTGAGTTCTCTAAAAGACTCTTGGCAATCTGGTGACCAGATAAACTCGACCTTATTTTCAGTCAGGCTATGCAGAGGTTTCGCAATGCTGCTGAAGTACTTCACAAAGCGTCGGTAGTAGCTGCAAAGTCCCAGAAAACTTCTGACCTCATGTTTGTTCCTCGGCACAGGCCAGTCTCTTACTGCCTTTATTTTCTCTGGATCAGTTTCTATCCCTTTCTCAGAAACGACATGTCCGAGGAAACTCACTTTCTTCTGGAAGAGGACGCATTTCTTGGGATTAAGTTGCAGATTGGCACCTCTCAGCCTGGAGAAAACTTGCTTCAGATTCGACAGGTGTTCATCGAAAGTCCTTCCAATCACCATGACATCATCGAGATACACCAGGCATGTTTCCCATGTCAGTCCTCTCAGCACTAACTCCATTAGTCGCTCGAAGGTGGCAGGAGCATTACATAAGCCGAATGGCATGACCTTGAATTGGTACAACCCATTCCCGGTTGAAAAAGCAGTCTTCTCCTTATCGTCTTTATGGAGTTCTACTTGCCAGTAGCCACTCTTCAGGTCTAATGTAGAGAACCACTTTGATCCGGCCAAAGTGTTCAAAGTGTCGTCGATCCGGGGCAGGGGATAACTGTCTTTCTTGGTGACATCATTCAGCTTCCTATAGTCCACGCAAAATCTCATAGTGCCGTCTTTCTTGGTGACCAAAACTACTGGGGACGACCAAGGACTATTAGACTCCTCAATCACACCATCTTCCAGCATTTCGTTAACCATCGCCTTGATTTCTGATTGCTTGGCAAAAGGCAGTCTTCTCGGCGGCTGTCTAATTGGTCTTGCGTCGCCAGTATTAATTCTGTGTTGCACTAGACTCGTACGACCTGTGATTTTATCTTGAGCGAAAATATCGGCCTCTTCCAATACGAACTTCAGGGCCATTTCCATCTCCATGTCGTTCAATTGGCCCCAAGAATTCTTGAACCGCTCTACCATTTCTACTGGCAGTCTTCTGTCTAATGCCGTGGGTGTCACCTTTCTTGACAACGTCACTCGGTCAATGGGCTCGCAAGTGGCGATAACCTCACCTTTCTTCAATGTGACCCTGTTAGTTTGCACGTTAGCCACTCTTATGGGTATTGTCCTCTTCGGGTCTACTAAGCATCGTGCGACGAGGGCACCATCATGTCTATCTTTTAGGGGCTCCGCTATGAGAGCAGACATACCATCAAGTTTCTTCTCTAGTCTGGCTCTGACAATCTTCTCACTGTTACCAGGAATCCGTGTATCCTCGTCGACAATAAGTCTCACCCTGGGATTAGCTTCGCCTGCTGTTGGAGATAAATACAACTCTTCGTTACCGATTTTCAAGATCTTATTCTGGAAGTCTACTGACAGGACATCGAAATCTTCCATTAAATCCAGGCCCAGAATAAATTCGTCGACGATTTCTGCGACGACAGCCCTTACCTGTAGCTCAGTACTGCCCAGCCTAATGAAAACAGTGGCCTCTCCATGCACAGGTATCCTATCTCCTTTTGCCGTCTCCAACACAGGCTGTTTGTTGGTCGTGAGTGCGGACCTGTTTGGCAACATGTCTGGACGTACAACGGATCTAGTGGCACCAGTATCGATGGTGAAACTGCATTGTCTTCCGTCTATGCTGCCAGGTATAACGAGGCTCTCGTGGTAGCGTCGGATAGTGGAGACCTTGACTTTGGGGCCTTGGGACTCGCACGCCAGCTGCCGCCCCCTTACACTGGCGTCAGGTCGTTTCCCTGACGCCGCTCACTGTTGGTATATTCTTGTCTTCTGCGAGCCACCTGTTGGGTTTGTGAGCACTGCCTACTTATGTGCCCTTTCCTACCACACTTGTAGCATTCTATGTCTGACCAATCTGCTTTCGTCCTACGTGCCCCAACCGGTACAGTGAGCTTGCTTATGGCTTCTTTTATTAACTTCATTTCTTGCCTTAGTTCTGCTGTCGTGTCTGCAAAGTCCTCTATCTCCTTCACTTCGCGCAGCCTGTTGCGGCGAGGTTGAGATGCATTCTTGGCTGCTTCAAATTCCAAACCATAAATGACGCAGTCTGTAAGTGTTTTTAACCTTCCGAGCCTCAAAGCTTGTTGCATTTCATTGTCAAGTACCCCATCGATGAAGGTCTGGACGGTAATCTGGTTGACAAATTCTTCTGGGGCTTGGGGATATGCCAGTCGCACAATTTTCTCCACTTCGGCACTAAATTCTTGCAGCGTCTCATTTGGCTTTTGGACCCTTGACTTTAGTTGTGTCTGGTAGACCTGGCTCATGTACTTGTTACCATATCTCAAATCTAGGGCCTGTATCACTGTTAAGTAGTTTTGCTGTTTCGACTCCGGGATGTTCTGGAGGATTTCTAGGGCTTTACCTCGAAGCGAGAGAATTAGAGCAGTTGCTGCCTGTTGTTCGCTCCACCCATTGCTGAGAGCTGCCGCTTCAAACTGCCTCCTGTACATTGGCCACGATGTTTCTCCGTCGAAAGTCGGCGGCTTCAAGGTTCCATGAGGCCGCTGCACGATTGGCATATCTTCTTCCGGACAATTTTGAGCTGGGGACATTCCAGTAACTCCTCTTGGTTGAGTTCTATCAGTTTGGCCCATCACCTGTTCTGTCAGTTCTCTATGTCTGACTTCTGTGCCTTTCATCATCATCTTCATTTGTTCTTTCAACCCTTCAACTTCTTCCCATCGTTTGTTCCAATCCTCTGTTGCATTTTCCACTTTACTGTTCACCACTCCTATTTTATAGTCCACATTCTCTATTTGTTCGTTAATCTGTTCAATTTCCTCTTTTACGTCGACTCTCATATCGTGAAACATACTTCGGATGTCTTCTTTGTCTTGAAGACGCCTCTGTTCCTCCTCTTGTCGTCTTCTCTCGTCTTCTTCGCGTTGCTTCTTGAGGTCTTCTTTGTCTTCTTCGCGTTGCTTCTTGAGTTCTTCTTTATCTTCTTGTCTTCTTCTCTCGTCTTCTTCGCGCCGTCTTCTTTCATCTTCTTGTCGCCGTTGTTCGTCTTCTTCGCGTTGCTTCTTGAGTTCTTCTTTGTCTTCTTGCCGTCGTCGTTCATCTTCTTCGCGCCGTCTTCTTTCTTCTTCGCGCCGTCTTCTTTCTTCTTCTTGTCGTCGTTGTTCGTCTTCTTCGCATTGCTTCTTGAGTTCTTCTTTGTCTTCTTCGCGTTGTTTTTTCAGTAAGTCCATCAACTCTTTGATTTCAGCCATCTCGTCGTAGTCAGTCGATCTAGTGTTTACCATTTACAGCTAGCTTAGTTGTCCACTTCTTCACTCACTTATCCCACACTTCTGACACCAAATTGTTGCGTTTTCTCCGGGTTCTGGATAAGTGAGACTTTTAATTTTAACAAAACAACTTTATTTACACTCTAAATATGGATACAATAAAATTTCTAGAATGTCTCTCTCACAAAACACTTCATTTACTGGCCTTACAATTACTACTCTCAACAAAAGTCACTAATCTGGTACTACAGTCACTACTCTCTTAACACTTTACACTGCTTCTTCAAGTCACTACCACATTATCTTACTGAACTGAACTGAACTCGGGCTGGCTTGCTCTCGCTTTTATATACTCGCCGTACCTTCCCCTCCTTTCTAGAGAGTTCCATTCCAGAACGTTCCAGGACCTTCTTTTACTAGAAGGTTCTGTGAATACAGATCGGTCCCGTGTGTATACAGGGGGATGTGTATACAGGATGATCCAAATGTGGTCACCACTCCTATGTTACACAAGAGGTGTTTCTCGAACTATAAGATCTCTCTGCGTATACAGGGTGTAAGGGTTCTCTGCGTATATAGGGTGTATATACAGGGTGTTCGGAATGTGCAGACCTCAGTTATCCGTTCCGACGGGGTACAAGTTGGTAACTTCGTTATTTCTGGTCCTAGAGGGTTGAGACTTCGCCTGAGGGGGGTCACCCCAGGCACCCCCAGGGGGTGGGGAGGCGGTGTTGCCAGATTGTGCAAAAATTCCCAGATGTTGGGGAAATTCTGGAGATGTGGCAACACCGCACCTACGTCTATTGAAGTGCTTTGTAACAATATTATACGATCAAAGACCCCTCATAACCTCATTGGAACAGACTGTTCGGCCTTCCAGCGGTTCTAGTGTAATACAGGACTTGAACCCGCGACGTCATAAACTTAATTTTACAGGTTGCTTAACTTGAAAACTTGGTACTCAGCCTTACTTTCAAAAACTACTAGTTTAGGAAATAAAGCTAATTTTAATCACCCATATTTAGTGTAGAATGTCCTTATGACCTTTTGCTATTCATTTATCGAACTAGCCTGGTTTTTTTAAATTTCAACAACACACCACGAGAGCTTACAGCCTAAATACTATCGTACCGTGGGTGTCGACAAGGAGGAAAGAGGCAACTTGTTAATTCTGGACTTGAAGGTTTGGAGGTTCGGGGGAGAAGGAAAAACTTGTGCCGGCAAGGAATTCCATAACTTGGAAGTCCTCGGGACAAAAGAGCGGGCATAATAAGATGTTCTATGTCTGGTGACCTGGACAGTAAAAGGGTGCATTCTCTCTGTTCCCCTGGTAGATCTGTTGGGGACAGCAGGTGGAGGAACTATGGAAGAAAGCTCCTCTGAGCAGTGCCCATGCAGATATCTATAAAAGAGAGAGAGGTCACCAACGGCATGTCGGTGGGCAAGGGATGGCAGCCTTTGGGTAAGGGTAGGGTCATCGATGAGACGTATAGCTCTCTTTTGAATGGAGTCCAGGATAGCGAGTGTAGAAGCGGCCGCGGCACCCCAGATGTGGGACCAGAATTCGAGGTTTGGCCTTATTTGTGAAGTATATAAGGTATAGAGATTAGCTGCTGAAAAGTATGTGCGAGCCCGGAAGAGGAAACATAATTTCTTAGCAGCCGCTTCTGCAATTGATGTGACATGTTGGTGCCAATTGAGATTTCGATCCACAGAGATGCCAACAAGTGAAAAGGACTCATTACTTTGAATAACTTGGTTGTTTATTGTGATGGGTCTGGGGCTGGTGTATCTCTTATGAAAAAGAAAGCATGACTGTGATTTGGTGGGGTTGAATTGTACAAGATTTCTACTTCCCCAGTCTAATATTTTTTGGAGATCCGCGGAGATAGAACCCTCCATGAGTCTGCGATCCTCATCTAGTTGGGCTAAAGAGACAGGCTTAGAATATTGTATATTGGAGTGGAGGTCATTGATGTGGAGAAGAAACAGAGTAGGGGCTAAAGCTGAACCGTGAGGAACTCCTGCATTAATTGGATACAGTTTAGAGGAATGGCCATCCACGACAACAGAAATGCTCCGGTTGGAGAGGAAATTTGCTGTCCACGTACAGAGTTTTGGTGGTAGGCCATAGGCCGGTAGTTTATTAAGCAGCGCTGCGTGCCAGACCTGGTCGAATGCTTTGGATATGTCTAGAGCGACAATCTGGGATTCACCGTGTAGTTCCATACACTTGTTCCAAGAATGGGTGACAAATGAAAGGAGGTCGGCAGTTGATCTGCGCTGACGGAATCCATACTGCCTGTCGTGGATTAGACTGTGTTTTTCAAGAAATTTTAGTAATTCGGTGTTTATATACTTTTCCATCAGGTTTTTTTAACTTGAATACAAAATCTGTAACCAAATTTAGGATTCTCCAGAGATATTTGTTGATGTTGCGTTGTGTTGCATCAACCGTTTTGAGTTTATTCCCAATAATCATGGGCAGCACAATATATTTCTCGTCTCATTGCAGAATATCCATAGTTCATTATCAGTTTTGCGAGATAATAGCATACTAGTTTTTCTTTGTGCTGTAATGCTTTCCTAGTAGGATTCCTTTTGTTTCCTGTTCTTGTATATATTTGTGTTCTTTCCTCTGACTGTTACAACAACAATCAAATATTTTACTGCCCAGTCTGTTTTAACGGGTAATAAAACAAGATTGTGTGCATTATGCAAATGAAAAACTATTTTGTCGTACCAAAACTCGTAGGATGTTGGCGAATGTGCCGCACAATCCCACACCATACCTCAACCGTAATTATACCTTTGCATCATATAAATAAGTTAATTGTTAATTATCATTATCCTAGCTGTTTACCCGGCGTCGCGTGTCTATTAATAGGATTTTCAAACGACATTAGGGGTGTCACTATTCATCTCAGCGTCCCTGTATGTATTTTTAAGTTGACGAAACAAAAAGGCCAAATAAATTAGTGTAGTTTAAAACATTTCAGTTCCTGTCAAGCCATATATTCAACATCTAAAGTTTGATTTAGTACCATCCTATTTACAATAATATTCAAATTTAGATCTTGTCTATTTTGATACTAGTAGTAGTAGCAACGGTGGGGAGGCTAGCGCCAGGCAAGCAGGCCACATCAGGTCTTTTTTGCCAACCCCAGCAGCCATTACCTACTCCTCCTCGGTTTATTACCAAACCTCCTTGACCTCAGAATAAAGGTAATGACGGTCTCCATTGGCAAGAACTTACTCAGCTTCTCTGTAGCGTCCTCGAACTAAATAATTCTGTTCGAAGACTCCCAAAAGCTTCACATTCACACAGGTAATGGTAAGACGTTTCTTCAGTCTCTCCGCAATCCTGGCAAATGGAATCCCTCTCGACACCTTCCAATGTAAGGTGTCTTCTGAGAGTAGGATGGCTTGTTGGCACCCCAATGATGCGGCCAAGCGCAGACCGTCTCCTACCAAGAAGCTAGTCTCGTTTCTATCCGACCTCTCCACGAAGTCCCTTGCTTATCTACAGCCACTGGCCGACCTCCAGTGTTTCTCTAAGGCCTCTTCAATCCATATATCTAGGGCGTCGGAGACCACCTTCTTACTTATGCCCATAGCAGGCTCCGGGCCACAGAACGATAGTTAGGAAAATAAATGTTTTCCCAAAGGGACCATGCGAATATACCAAAGTAAACTGGGATACGTTTTAATTTTTTGTTAATTTGTCTAAGATTCGGCGAGAAATAGAAACCGTAATGACAGATTAAAGAAAAAACTCTGCACTGTTACCTAATCATAGACTAACAGTTGCTTGGATTTACGGGCAAGTGTCCATTTAGGGTACACAAACCCGATAAGTACCGAACTAAAAGTATGTGTATCTGTGACATGAGAACATTTTATTTGATGTGTTAGTCCACATATTGGTAAGGGCACTAACCCTAGTACTGAAGCATTTCTTTCCCATTTGGTGGAAAATTTATCAAAATATATTCATGGCTCCAAGGTTAATATAACAATTGATTCATTTCTGTTTCACTAGCTCAAGAGAGGCTGAATGAGAAAGGTCTAGCTGGTGTTGGCACTGTAGGCCACAATAAGAAATAACTACCACCTTCGTTCTCACCGAACAAAGCAAAATAATCAGCTTTTCTAAAAGTATAACCTTGCTGGTAGTTACGCCACAACAAAATCGCTTATTTTTTTAACTACGACGCATTCTGACAAATGTATAGATGAAAAGAGCACAAGTCAGAATTTTATAACTCTACCAAAAATGGGTTTGTACCTCTGCCAAAAGTAGGTTTTTGATCAAATGGCTTAGACGTTATACTGTGTCCAGAAAAAATAGCCGTAAAGATTTTTTATGGAATAATTGAATTGAATGAATCAGCAATCAATGGATGTTTTATATAAATTATCAGAAAACAATGAAAAATTGACTCAAAAGCGCTGCGATCACCTCGACTTGAACTAGCACTCCCCTTCATAGAAAAAAGATTTTTAAAAAAGTGTTCCAAATTATAGAGAGATATACTAGAAGTGTTAACTCTTTACGCAGTCTTTTTCAGAGGAATTATTAGATCCAACTCCCACACAGATCACAAGTCTTTCAGAAGATACATATGCGCTAGCTCGCTCGCTCGCATGACAGAAAATGTACTTACATGCTTTATGTGCTCCAAAATGTTTAATGGTCATTATTTCCATGAATTTGTTTTATATTTTTTTACTGATTTGTATGCCTATGCATTTTTAGATACATAGTTTTTATATATTCTAGAGTTAGAAAATAATTTACCGCCCTTAGTCAAACTTGGCACGTACTTGCTCTACTTTTGTAAATCTCTTGAACGAGTTTCTTAACCAGCCAAAGCGAACGAGTTCTTCGCCCAAAAAAATCAAGTTTTGTAGCTCCGAAAGTAATGAAATTGTCATGAAATTTGGTAGACATATTGCTTTTACGGACTTCATTATGTACCCAAACTAAATTTCTAGTTTTATACGAAATTGATTTATTACAATTTAAAAGATTTTTCAAAATTTGCTACCATAACCTATTTGCTGCATTCAGGCTATCAGTGAATGAGGAGATCCTGACTTTTCAATTTTGAAAAAATTTCTTCAAATGAGCGCGAACTAGGCCCTCTAGCACATATAGCCAGGGTCAGTTCCAATTTATATTATATATATATATATATATATATATATATATATATATATATATATATATATATATATATATATATATATATATATATATATATATATATATATATATATATACATAATCCTCAAACGTATCTACACACATTCACAACAGAAAACACCAAAAACCAGATATCAACCAATTACAACTAATAAAAATCTCGGGACGCAGCAAGTGCGTTATGGTAGTGAATTTTCATAGAAATGATCTGGCACAAAATATTTTATTATAACTTTGTTTTCTTGTAACATAGAAATTTAAATTTTGGCGTATAGTTTACTTTTTATATGGTAAACCTACCTATCAAATTTGGTTATCATAGATTTTTTATTTTTTAAGATAAAATTTTTTTTCAAATGAAAACTCAAAATTTTTTCAGAAAACCTCGTCCGATTTTTCTGATTAACGAACTTATCAAAGCCATTTACAAAAATAAGGTACATGCCAACTTTTATCAAAATCGGCCAATTATTCTTTGAGATAAAAATTTTTTTCGAATGGAAACTCAACATTTTCCCGGAAAACCTCGTCCGATTTTCCTGACTAACAAACTTGTCAAAGCCATTTACAAAAGGAAGGTACATGCCAAATTTTATTAAAATCGGCTTATTACTTTTTGAGATAAGAATTTTTTTCGAATGAAAACTCAAAATTTTCCCGGAAAACCTCGTCCGATTTTCCTGACTAACGAACTTATCCAAGCCATTTACAAAATAAAGGTACATGCCAAATTTTATCAAAATCAGACCATTATTTTTTGAGTTATCGGTGTGATACATATATATATATATATATATATATATATATATATATATATATATATATATATATATATATATATATATATATATATATATATATATATATATATATAAACATATAAAAATTGAAACTGACACCGGATATGGGTTCTAGGGGTCCTAGTTCGCGCTCATTTGCAAAAATTTTTTCAAAATTCAAAAGTCGGGATCTCCCCATTAGTGAATTTTTTCTACGAAAATTCACTAAAACATTAAGGACCACAAAAAATTTTAATCTGTTACCAATACTACATTCAACAAACAAACAATAAGAAACAATTAATCCCAGAACAAATCCAAATACAAACATTTAAACAAACTTAATAAAAGCCATACAAATAGACAAACCACAATAATCGGGGCAGGGAACCGATACACTCGACGCAGTCCGAGAACACAGCCAACCAGAGAACAATAAACCGACCAATAGAAGCTCAACGCGCAGACGTCACGTACAATATCAGACATAGCCACACAGGAACTATCATAGTCAGTAGCGTGCTGATGATGAACCAGGACGGTTCGAACTGCAGTCCAGGTAAACAAATAAAAAATCACAAAAAGTACAGCAAACAAATAAGATGTATATTTAAAAGTGACTACAGTGTAGTGCAAGATTCCAAAAGATATATATATATATATATATATATATATATATATATATATATATATATATATATATATATATATATATATATATATATATATATATATACACGAGTATGTGTGTGTGTGTATCACACTGATAACTCAAAAAATACTGGACCGATTTTAATCAAATTTTCTGAGTACCTTCCTTTTGCAAGTGGCTTGGATAAGTTTGTTAGCCAGGAAAATGGGCCTAGTTTTTCCCGGAAAATGTTGTGTTTTATTTCGGGGAAAAATGTATATCTACCGAAGTAACAAAGTGATGGCAAACAAATTTGGTACGCCTGTTTGTATTATAAATAGTGACCCACGTACCAAAATTTAGGTCTGTAAGACAAAAAAGTTACAGGCATTTAAAAAAAATGGGGTTTTCCTCAAAACATCAAAGTGGCGATTTGAAACGTTAAAATTCGCAACATTCAGGGAAAGAATCTGAAACAAATACGGATTATGTAAAGAAAATGTTGCAAGAAGAGTGTTCTGCAACCCCTTAAGTTTCAGCTCCAACCGTGTCCTTCATTTTACTAAAATATTTACAGAAAATTCATTTCAAATAGACTCTTTCTCTGATGCTTTGGCTATAGGTTTAGTTAAGTTGACGCTTTGGCTGTAGGTTTAGTTAAGTTTATGGTTTAATGGTCTATCATTTTTAGCTAATTTTCGTAGAAAAAATTCTTTAATGTGGAGACCGCGACTTTTGAATTTTAAAAAGATTTCTTCAAATGAGCGCAAACTAGGCCCTCTAGAATCCATATCCGGGTTTACTTTCAGTTTTTATCTGTTTGCATATATATACAAGGTGACACATTTCTATGGTAAACCTCAATATAATTGTTATTATACAAGATACGAGAAAAAACGGTGTACGTTAATTATCCATAAGTCGTTGGTGATCCCTACAATTGTTTTTTTCGAGCACCCTTATATTAATGCATTTTTGCATTTTTCATCGAAATGTGATGCATGTTGGTAAGAAAAATAATGGAGACGCAGTAAATGCGTTTTGGTAGCTAATTTTTATTAAATCCTTCAAATTTCAATAATTCAACTTGCTATTAACCTAAGGTACATTTGTACATTTTCAAACAATAAGTAATTTTGATAAAATTTGGTACATTGTTTCTACTATATAGGCTATACCGGTAACCAGATTGATACCTGATTGCATTAGAGAGACATATTTGCTATTAAAAACATTTTAATGAAAATTCACTTCTATTGCGCACTTGCTGCGTCCAGACTTTTTTAATTTTGAGAGGAAGGTACCGGTAAGAAGTAACAGGCATAATAAATCTCGTGAAGTTGTACAAAGAAAATCCTAAAATTTATTATGTAATCTTATAGTTGACTTTTTGGTTTCTTTTTATCTATCATTAATATTGATTTTGTATTTGATGGTTAATTTTTTTTGTTGATAGACAGCTTTTCACAATATTGGCAACATTCCTTATGTGTTTTGTTTTTACTGCTGACGAATAAACGTTTTTAATGACGGTTTTTTATATTTAATAAACTTATAATTTTCCATTCCGGATATGAAAATATATACAGTTATATCATCCTACTAGTTGCGAGCAGATATTGTTATGTATTTTACTTTTGTGTCTGAGATACAAAAATATATTATGCAATGAAAATACTGCTTGTTTATTCCTATAGAATATATATACATATATACCTAAGAATTCAATATCGATATAATGTAGGTGTCGCTTAAATGGAAACCATGTTTTGCCTTGAAATCGGACAATAAACTTTAAATAAGAATTCTCCTAACATATTATTTTGTAAAATGTTTACAATACGCCCGTCTTAATTTTTTTATACGGAACCTCCAAGAAATTTATTTTGATCCTATCATTTTTTTAAACTTTTTTTAAACTTTTTATGAAAGGCTCTAGGTGAGTATTCGCCTTTTTCATCAAACAACTTAGCAGGTTGATTAGGTTCTAGAGTTGAGTTAGTCGATTTTCAATAATAATCCGTTATCATTTGTTTAGAAAAATCAGTAGATTCTTGGGAATATTTTATATTTACTTAAGTTTCGATTCAACACTACAGGCTCGCGATTTGTTCGTATTTGAGGCAAATACCAAAACTAGGTTATGTGATAAAATTTTCTGGAAAATCTGCTTATCTTTATTCTCTTATAATAGAAAATTCCTGAATCAATTGATTTCAGGGTATAGTTGAAACTGAAATAGTGAAATCTACAATTTGGAATAAAGTTTACTGCCATATAGTCACGTATGGAAAACAAACAAAAATATTATATAAAAAGTTTAATTTTGTATTATGGCCGCAGATGTTTTGTTTCTCTTAATCTGCATAATCGGCGACATTAATATTCTGCCTACGTTACACTATTTAGGTCATGGTTACGAAAGATATTCAGAAACTTTTGATATTAGAACCTCAGATTATTAGAATATTGAGGAATCATAATAAAGATAATTATCTGTGCCATAAATGTAAAAGCACATAGTGAATACACAAAACGTAAAATATTTATTACTCGTGATAAATTCTTCGCAGCCTGCCAGACCTAAACCAATAGAGAAAATGTATCCCTTTTAAGGGTTGCCATATCAGAAGCTCTTTATCTTTGTCCTCAATTTTTAAGTCGATAAAGTGCCTGAATACGCGCTGATGTTGCGCCTGGGGGAGAATATAGAATGTTTTAATGAAGTTTTCGTAACCTTAAAAGTTGGAAATATTGAGAATCTTTGAAAATGTCTTTGTTATGGCAACAATAGATATGCTCTCAGTTATCATTGCACATTTGAAGTACAACATTGTTAGGATTTGCGAATTTTCATAGAAAAAATAGTCTACGACGAGATCATGACTTCGATACCTTAAAAGCATTTTCTAAAATTAGCGTACGATAAAGCTCCCTAGAATTCATAAAACAAGCGACTTTTTCAAATAGGTTTTCTAAATTAAGGCAAAAGTAAAAAGTCTGGACCCTGCAAGTGCGTTATGGAAGTGAATTTTCATTAAAATGTTTTTAATAGCAAATATGTCTCTCTAATGCAAGCAGGCATCCATCTGGTTACCGGTATAGCCTATATAATAGAAACAATGTACCATATTTTATCAAGATTACTTATTGTTTGAAAATGTACAAATATTTTCCGAAAATAAACTTAAAATGTTTGCGAGAAAACTGGTTTCCTAGCCAACAAACCTTAGGTTAATAGCAAATTGAGTTATTGAAATTTGAGGATTTAATGAAAATTCGCTACCAAAACGCACTTACTGCGTCTCGATTTTTTTTGATTACATACATGCATCATATTTCGATAAAAAATGCAAAAATGCAATAATATAAGGGTGTTGGAAAAAACAATTGCAGTGGTCACCAAGGACTTATGGACCAGCCTGTGATTGTCAACATATTTTTATGAGATGCAGCTTAAGACACGCTATAATTAACGTATACAATTTTTTCTCGTATCTTGTATAATAACAATTATGTTTAGCTTTACCGTAGAAATGCGTCACCTTGTACATATGCAAACAGATAACAACTGAAAGTAAACCCGCATGTGGATTCTAGGGTGCCTAGTTTGCGCTCATTTGAATAAATCTTTTTAAAATTCAATAGTCGCGGTCTCCTCAATAACGAATTTTTTCGACGAAAATTAGGTAATAATTATAGACCGTTTAACCATAAACTTAACTAAACCTACAGCCAAAGCATCAACTTAACTAAACCTACAGTCTATTTGAAATGAATTTTCTGTAAATATTTTAGTAAAATGAAGAACAATGACGGTTGAAGCTTAAACTTAAGCGTCTGCAGAACACTCCTCTTGCGACGTTTTCTTTACATAATCCGTATTTGTTTCAGGTTCTTTGACCAAATGTTGCGAATTTTGACATTTCAAATCGCGACTTTGACGTTTTGAGGAAAACCCCAATTTTTTTTCTTTAAATGCCTATAACTTTTTTGTCTTTTAACTTACAGACCTAAATTTTGGTATATGGGTCACTGTTTATAATACAAACACGCGTACCAAATTTGGTTATCATTACTTTGTTATCTCCGGAGATATACATTTTTTCGAAAGAAAACACCACATTTTCCGGATATACCTGAGACGATTTTCCTGGCTAACGAACTTATCTAAGCCACTTGTAAAAGGTTCCAGTCGAAGTACTTGGTTTGTGGTGGATTGCTGGTATCTGAATCCGAGTTGCTCGTCCGTTTCCGACGTGTATGAGGTTAGCCTTTTCTGAATTAACATTTAGACGATTTTGCCGATGACGTGAGTAGGCTAATTGGCCTGTAGTTTTGGGGGAACAGCGGGTGTTTGCTGAGTTGTGGGATATTGATAATATCGGCAAGTTTCCAGATGGATGGAAAATGTTGAAATCGTAGCATGACATTCATAATCGTAACTGTGAATACTACTGCTTTGCGGGAGAGATTTTTCGGGCCTACGCTGGCGATTTCATCGTATCTCGGAGCTTTCCTATTCTTTAGTGACTTGATTATTTGGGAAACTTCTTCGTGAGTAGTGGGCTCGATGTTTGTGCATGGGGTGCGGCGAAGCGCACTTCTGATAGAACAATGCGTTCTTGTGACAGATTAACGTTGTTATAATTCGAGCTGAATTGCAACTCCAGATGATCCCCGAATGCACCTGCTTTGTCTACATCCGTGTGCACAATGCCGTTTTCGCCATGAAGTGACGAGATCGGAAGTTTTGGGGAGCAAAGGGCCAGGTGGAATTGTCTTGGGCGGACAGGGTTTGCAGGCGTTCCTCCCAACGCTTGTTGCGAAGTTCTTGTAGGGCGGATGGTACTTGTTTAATGAGTCTGTTTGTATTGAGCTAGTTTTCGCACGGGGTTATTTTCGAGTATCATTTCTTTGATACTAGACGAACATGGGGGCAGATCTTGGGGTACGTCTTTGATGCATGTTCGATTGAACATTGAATTTTGGACTGTAGTTTATCCACTGCGGCCTCGGATTCAATTTAATTTTTGGAGGTTAAATGACATTTATGATGTTCAATGTCATCCAGTAATACTCGACGTACGTGGCCGGGTCGTTCAATTTTTCGATATTTCGTAATAAAATACGTTATTTTAAATTCTAAAATTGGGAATTTATACTTAAAACATTAAAGTTCTCAGTCTGGCTCGTTTCAAGTAAAAGAATGACCTAATTCGAACTCCACAGGCGATTCAACTATACATCCCATATAACAGCAATAGTAATAAACTATGGGTCGGTGGTGGGAAAGAAATTTCCTAACCTTAGTAAGGTAGTCCATTTCTCTAGAATTTTCTCCATAATTCACTTCAGGCACTGTTTTAGAATCTCAGCAGCGAATAAGATCGTTCCATATATATATATATATATATATATATATATATATATATATATATATATATATATATATATATATATATATATATATATAATACAAATAAAAAAATACCAAGTAAAAAGTATTCCAAAATCGGAAAATTGTACATTAACTTTCCGGCCTATACATGACCCACAATCGGTGTTGAAATTCTTCAGATGGGGTCAGCGATTTCATAAGACGCAACATGGTTATTGTGCGAATTATTGAGTTCATTTTCGATGAATAATATCTCGTCAGGGAGTAGCATTATAGTGAATTTTTATTTAAATGGTGAGACTTTGCAAAAATTTTTCAAATGAGCGCGAACTAGGACCCCTAGAACCCATAGCTGGGGTCAGTTTCAATTTTTATATGTTATATATATATATATATATATATATATATATATATATATATATATATATATATATATATATATATATATATATCCATCTGAAAACTCGAAAAATAGTTGACCGATTTCGATGAAACTCGGCAAGTGCCTTTCTTTTATTAATGGCTTGGATGAGCTCAAAATTGAACTTCCTAAGTTTATAGAAAATTGAGTTTTTCAAATTTTGAATTTTCTTTCGAAAAAAAATTCCCTGGAAATTACCAAGTTATTTTAATGAAATTCAGTGGATATGTTGCCTTAGGAAAGACCTTACTACGTACCAAAATTAAACTTTGTAAGTTTATAGAAGATTGAGTTATTGAAATTTGAAGCATTTAATAAAAATTCACTATCATAACGCACTTGCTGCGTCCCGAACTTTTTTGTAGTTAAGCGTGTATCATTCACATTTTGCTACAACAGCAATTCTCATAATTTAACTCTGCAGAGATGACATTTTCATCACATTTTGCTGCAACAGCGATTCATATAATTTAACTCTGCAGAGATGATCTTCGAGCGGTAGTGCAAAAAGAGGTTGCACGTTAAGATAAAACTAATTTTCACGATGGGTTCTCCACACTCTATGTTGGCTCACTTCCAGTTGACGCGCAGTTTCCTGGTTGCTTGTTTACTCTTCCTCGATGAGATTTTCTTCTTCAGTCTGCACACACATAAATGGCACCAAGGGTTTTAAGATGCAGGTCAAGAGATTACTCCTTTCAAGAACCTGATATAGCGTTGAGGAATTTTTAAGTGGTGAAAGTGTGACCGGTTAGCCTTTTGATATTCAAATTTTAGAGTAATGTTATATCTTGGTTTTATTGTTTCTTTGACCCTATGTATCATTACGTTTTTCAATTTTGTCTCTTGTATACTTAAGGGATTAATTTGTGTAATTGTTTAAGATTTTTTTGTGCCTTTTGAATTTTGAATCTTAAGTCTGATACAGATTTACATATCTGTTTTATTTTATTTAGTTTTTTATAGGTGACTTTACTTGTGTATAGTATGAAGTATATGTATCTTTGTATTACGTCTGCTTTCACGTGGTGGATGTGTTATTTGGGGGGTGGGGGTGGTCGACTTCTTGAGTTTTTGTAAAGTGTTGTAGATAGTGGACTTTTCTGTGTGTGTGTTTATCTGATATACGAGTGCCTATATGATGGAATAATGTGTAGCTGATATATTGCTTTTGTTATGCCATGTATGATTGATGGTAATAAAGATATTATTATTATTATCAAGTCGAGAGCCTCGGTGGTTCAGGGGTAAGAACGTGTGCCTCTGAACCGAAGGGTACTGGGTTCGATCCCAGGGTTCTCCTTTCACTTTTTCAGTACAAACTGTAATATTAACATCAACCGAAGTTCTGGCATTGTATTTGAGCAAGTTGAATGTCTGCACATTCCGCCCTTCGGAGGGGGCGTAAAGCCGTCGGTGCCGTCCATGCGATGTTGGGAACGTTAAAGTTCGCTACCCTACTTACAGAAAAGCAGGGGTTCGGCAAAATTGTCAGGATAGTGAGGTGAAACTGCTCCTTGGCGTCGGTGATTGGCCATAGTCGCGGAAATAGGCCGACGTTAAAGGAACAAAAAAAACCTATCAATTCGTCTGGGTCGTCCTACATTATATGCTGAATCCGCCTTTAAACCAGCTGCCTCTCGCTCGTTGAACAAATTTAACACACAAGCCGGTGGTAGGTGATGAACTCTTGAAGGAAAACTTTCAGCGTATACGCATGATGCAGCCAGTCTAATTTTGAAGACACTCATTAAATTACTAATATTCATAAACGTAAGCCATTTTGGATTTTAAAATACACTGACTTCAAAGAAAACCGAACACCCAGTGGGGTTAATCAATTTTAATAAAATTTATACATAATGTGTGTTTAATCAAACTTAAATGGTGCTGCAAATTGAATTATAAATTCCACAGGAAATGAATTTCGTGTCCATGACTTGACCACAAAGAAAATATTTGCGAAATCACCCCTTATTTATCCCCTACCCCCTGAAGCGATCACACCCCAAAACAATTCGTAGCGTTTCTTTGTCTCCTGCTAACCAGATACGAAATTTGAAGATGATATCTCAATTTGTTCGGAAGTAATTGCGTCTACTAACAGACAGACGTGCACGCTAACAGACCGACAGACCAAGATATTTGTTCCACAATCAAGTTTTCCATATGTTTTGGGACTTTTTACGCCGTTTTAGCAATAAAAATTCAAAATTTCTGTCATCGATATTCCACCTCACATACTCAACCCTTGGTTTAATTTCAACACAGAATACCAGATGTTTGATGAAATTGAAAGGTTTCTAGTAAACAAACCCTAAAACGTTATATTACTCAGGTTTTGACGAAAAAATGTCAATTTTCACCAAATCACCCTGGAGCGATTTTACCCAAAAACAATTCAAACCGTTCGTTTGTCGGGTGCTAACTGTATACCAAATTTGAAGACGATATCTCAATTCTTTCTAAATTTATCGTGGCTACAGACAGACAAAAAATTGTCGTTCCCAAATCATATTTTCTATATGTTTTGACAGCTTTTACAACGTTTAAGCGAATTTTTTTTTCTTGTCGCCGATGCCATACTTCCACACGTATTGACGATGTGGAAGTAAAAATGATAAAAATATTTAAAACAAATAACAAAGTTATTTAATAATGAGTGGGTCCGCCGCGGTTTCTTATACACTCGATAACTCTTCTAGGCATGCTTGAAATTAAATGATTTATGGTACCCATCCTGATTAATGTCATCCCAGGCTTCTTGAATTCGGTGACGAAGGTAAACTAGGTTATTTGGTGGTTGGGGTAAATGACCCAGTCGATTGCCAATAATGTGCCACATGTGTTCGTTTGCTGACAAGTCTGGGGAGCGAGAAGGTCAAGGCAGCAGGGTCACGTTATTTTTTGTAAGAACCTTCTAGTAACCCTTACTGTATGAGGGCGTGCATTGTCTTATTGGTAAAAGAGTTCCATTAACTCTCGTAGGTATGGCAGTGCAACGTTTCATATGTAATCATTTGCGTTAAAATTTCTGTCAATAAAAACTAGAGGTGACCTGCTACCGTATGTTATCTGCGTTCTCCACGTAATCGTCTTACTCTTCTGCGACCATCGTGAACTCAAAGACGGAATTGTGACTTGTCAGAGATCACAACCGGACTCTATTCGCGATCCAAATTTGATTTGCCGTTGAACCATCCAAGTCGAGCAGCACGATGTCGAGGTGTCAGTGGGAGCTATAAAAGTGGTCTATACGAACGAAGCCCAAAAGCGCGTATTTTGCCATAGAAACTTTTTGTTGTATAACTCCCAACCAAGCATTCACAATCGACCTTGTTGTCGAAGCATGATGAGCGGGGGTGGCGTTTTTTTGAAACTTTGTTGACACCTTATTGAAAAAAGTGATAAGCGAGGTTGGGTAGGTTTCTCACCCTTCCTAAGGGTAAATAGTTAGCGTACCTGCATTGCAAGGGAGTGCGTTTGGGAATTGTCAAAAAGCAAGGACCGCAAAATTGTAGGAATCAAGAGTTTTAAGTTGCAAAGCGTGGAATGGAAGTATCAACAGGAAACTGGGTGACTCGTCCAAGTCGGTGTACCCGAAAACCCCATTTGTAATAGAAGACAGTCTTCTAGTAAAATCGACACCAGTAGACAAAGACAACTTCACTTGTATCTGATTGACTCTATAGTCCATTATGGTCCAAGTAAGTAATTAAAGAAGTAAGAGCTGTAAAATTTTCGAAATCTGGAGTTGACACCTTACCAGTTACTTTATCAAAGGAAAGACTTCGAACACGTATATTATAGTAGTAGTAAGACGCAACTAGTAAACAAGAAATGATAACGATTGGACGAGGTTCTGTCTAAGTGCATTTTTCTATTTATTTACTCAATTTTGTTTTAGAAAATCAAATTTTCGTAAAGATTTGCTAGAACCTATAATGCACTAGATGCTTCAAAACGTTTTGGACGTTTCTGCAGTTTTTTATACACTAGTTTTGTTTTCCAACATTACCACGTACAGTGTACACTGTGTCTATAAAGTAACGCATAAATGCAATAAATTTGAAATGGACCATTATTAAGGAAAATTCAAACTTTTTGATATAAAAATCTCACCCCTATCGTTACACATCTTCAAGAGGTAGCTACCCTTCCGAAATTTTGAAATTAGATGGCAGGTAGTGTGATAAATCTTTTTATAGAAAATATAATTCTTTATTCAGCCACACCAATTTGCTTCTTGGAATAAAATAAAGTGAGTAATAACATTTTTATTATCAGTAACGCCTAACACAAGTGAAGTCTATAGAGAATTACATAGTTGAGTCTTATCTAATCAAATGTTCGAAATGCCCGCCTGCTTGTGCCTGAAAATATCCCAAACGGTCAACAAATTCTTGTTGGGCTCTATTTATAATCTCTGGAGAAATGTTGGTACATTCAGTTCTAATTATTGTCCCTAATTCTTTGATAATCTCTGGTTTACTTTTTAATAACACATTCTTCAAATGACCCAACAGAAAAAAAATTAGAAGGTAATTAGGTCAGGTGATTTTGTTGGCTACTCGATTGCATCACGCCTACTAATTACTTCTGTTGGGAAATTGTTGATCCAGATACTGTCGAACATTAACGTCATAATGCGCGGGGGCACCATCTTGTTGATACCACAAGTTATGATTTACCATACCAGCATTTTTCCATCAGGAAATAAGTTCAACAACGTCGGAATGAGATATTGCTGTAAAAATTGTAGATATCGTGGTCCATTATTGGTTTAATCAAAAAAAAGTAGCGACCAATAATTCTACTCCTAACAATTCCCGCCCAAACATTTACCTATTATGGATATTGTGTGTGATTCTGTCGCATCCATCTTGGATTTTCCCTTGCCCACTATCTGCAGTTCTGACGGTTAACTTCTCCATGTAGTGTAAAAGTAGATCGTCCGAAAACAGAATATTCGGTGCCTGTAAAGGGTTATTACATTTATCCATTAATGTTGCACAAAACTGCATTCTCCGGTCTGGATTGTCATTGGATGACTCCAACAATAGCTGTATTTTATAAGGATTAAGGTATTTAAGTTTTAATACTTTGTGTGCCGTCTAAAATGGAATTACATGGTCTCGGCCAATTTGTTGAACACTACTATGGGGATTCTCTTCCACTGCCGATAAGACTCACTGTTGATTGATTGATAGACATATCCGGATATTTAGTATTAAACAGAATACACACTTCTGTCTGAGTTCGGATCCTGTCACCATAACCAATTATCATTAGAACTTGAATTCTTTGAGCTATTGATAAACGCATTTTACCAACAATTTAATAATTAATTTGAAAAAGCAAAAGTTGAAAATTATACGTAATCACTTTGCACGACAACCAGAACGTAAATGTACTGTTATTATCTGTAGATTGTATCACAAAAAAATTATCAAACTTATGCTTGATTATTTTTCATGACACATGTCACACAGCAGATAATTGTTATCGCAGTCGATTGTTACAGATACGACATAGTATGCAACAAAATCTCTAGAGTTCTTTTCGTACAAGAACAAGAACCCCAACATTTTGACATTGTTTAGACTTTGAGATATTGAAGTATCATATCATAAGTGTCCTATCAGTATCATAAGACTGGGCTATATGATTCTTTACAGGCTTCGCTTGTGTTAGGTCTGATAATGAAAATGTTGTTACTTACTTTATTTTATTCCTACAAAAAAAAATGGTGTTGCTGAATAGAGAATTGGATTAGCTTTAAAAAGATGTATCACACTACCCACCATTCCAAATTCAAAATTTCGAAGGGGTACCCTTTAAGGAGGTATAGGGGTGAGATTTTTATATCAAAAACTTAGTTTTTGGCAATAAAAATCGACTTGTTTTTGAATTTTCCTTAATAATGGTCACTTTCAATTTTATTGAATTTATGCGTTAACATTATAGGCACAGTGTATATAAGAAGATATATCCTAAGTCTAAGCGGACAGAGTTCTTACCAGACCAGGTTCCAACGTTTTGTTTTTGTATTACAATTAATATCTCCGGGAATATCTTGCGTAAAAGCTAAGAGTCATACAAGTTGACTGTTATTATGTGTCTACCTTAATAATAATGTTTTTGCCCACATTTTCTTTAAACTGTTAGAAGAGGTTTGTAATTTCATTCGTATATTGTTAGTAAAATTTAAAATCTTCTCTAACATAATTTTGACCACAAAATGAGGCTTGCGTAAATAGTTATGGTTGAATGCTGATTTCTAAAAACAACCTGTTTTTAGAGGATTTTTCTAGAAAAAATTCACTGTGATCGCGATTTTGAAAAAATTTCTTCAGATAAGCGCCAACCAGGCCCCGAGAACTCGGGGTCAGTTTCAATTTTATATGTTGATACGTATGTATATATGTATGTGTATGAAAGTATGAATGTATGTATATATACTGACACTTCTTTATTTGCGACCAAAATTATACAACGTGTCTTTGAAAAAGCTATGCTTGTGGTTGTATTTACACAATTTTGTTGAACATTCTCTGAAATTCCTTCTGTGAAAATCATTTTATGTAATGTCACTTTATCAATTATTTTCTGGAGTTTGCACCTTGTGTATGTATAACACCGATAACTCAAAAAATAATCAGCCGATTTTGGTGAAATTGGGTAAGTGGCTTCCTTTGGGCTTCGTTAGCCACGAAAGTGTGACCAGTTTTTTGCGAAAATTTTGGGTTTTCTTTCGAACAGTTTTTATATCCGAAAATAACAGAGCAACCAAATGTATTACGCAGGTTTCTATTGTAAAACGTATACTATATACCAAAATTCTAAATATTATAATGAATATTCGATACCATAACGTGCCTGCTCCGTCTCGATTTTTTGATGATTGAAGTGTATAAATTATAATAACAAAGTTAATTAGCGAAATAAACAAATACCCTTATATTGTTAGATTAATTCCAATTAATTTATACATTCAGTAATTGACCATACCTGTAAAACAGGTTAATGAAAACCGTCCGTTACTCGAAAGTAATAATGTGCCCCAGTGGTCTCATTGCCAATCATCGAGTATCTGTCAACATAATAAAAGCATTGTCGTAGAACACGTTTGGTTGTTACGTTCCTAATTGCGAAGCTTTTAGATGCAAGGTAATTGTTGCATTGACGTTGGCAGTCATGTTAGATTACATGCCTCATCAATACAACAAACGTGATTTTCGTTCATTTTAGTTCAATTAGTTGCTGATTACTGACAAAGTGGCTAAGAGCTAGGTTTAACGTTTGCAATAAATATAGTTAATTTTATTTCAGTTTTCTTTGAGAATCTGTTAGTTAAACGACAAAAACACTTATTTAAATTATGTTTTTGGAAACCACTAGGCTTTTTACATTTACAACAATACAAAAAATTGGCTGACGACGAGTCTAGAGGGATGCTGCCTTCTCATCGCAACCAGGCCTGTGTGTTACTTGCCACATAGGAAAACTGACAAATGTCAAATCTAACTTAAAAGTGACAAATTTAATAACCTCTAAATATTATTCTGACAACATGTGAAATGCAAATCAATATAAGTTATCTTTCTTCCTATATTTATTTATTTATTCTTCTTCGAAAAACGCCAAAGTGACTATTCGTTTGACAAAGATATTTCTAAAACGAAAACTAATTATTTTATTTGGAATTGTCAGTCGGGACCGATCACATAGCAAGAAGCAAAGGTTTGTTTTGTCATACATGCCTAAACATCAAAATTGGTGATTGTTGAACAGATATTCTGAAACTGATGTGAATCATTAGGGGCAATAATAGCATGAAATAGCTTTAGCTTAGGCTGAATAGAAGTATGAATAGTCTTTTATCTTAAAATTATTTTTTAACTAGTACTTCCGATCGGAGCAGTTTTTCCTGGAAAAATTGAAAGTTTTCTTTCTGAAAATTTTGTATCTCCGAAAATAACAATGTTTTTCTAAAAGAATTTGGTAAAAAACTGGCTTTATGAAAACTATCCTCCTTACCAAATTTCAAGTTTCTTGGTTTATAAGTAGCTGAGTTACAGACTTTTAAAAAGATCGTACCTTCAGGAGACCAAAAAAAGCAACAGTCTAAAAGTGTTTGCATGATAAACATAGTTTGTTATCTATAGACAAAAAAAGAACAAATTCGAGTGAAGGGACCGAAAAATATTAAAACATTCAAAAATGCCTGTTGTACCAAAAAGCCGAGATTATTCCAAGACGTAATATGGTGAATAAACATAATCAATGGTAACATAAGTTGCCATATAGTAAAATTGATAAATTATTTTGACATGTCAGATCTAAATATCTCTAAACATCTTTTCCGTCAACATGTGAAAAGGAAATTAATATAAGCATGCCTCTCTTCTTATATTTATTTGTTTATTTATTCTTCTTCTAAAAACGCTAAAGCGACGATTTAATTGTCAAATAGATTATGTTAAAAATGTTAAAACAAGAGCTAATTATTTATTTTAATTGGCGGTAAGCCGGGACCGATCGTAAAGCGAGAATCAAATGGTTGTTTTGTCACCTAAACGTCAAATTTTGTGATTTTTGAACAAATATTCTGAAAGTAATGCGATTTATGGGTGGTAGTAATAGGCTGAAATGTCTTTAGTAAGGTCTTAGATTTATGTTTCAACTCTTTTTTTTAAATTTGATTAGACCTTGACATGTTTTGGCAGCCGTTCAGATTAAAGTCGCCTATTGTCGCCGACGAACTAAAGCAACGTCGCACGGATTAGTTTTCAGTAATTTAGTTTTTCCAATAAATTAATTGATGAATGTGTGACTGGTGGGTACCAAACATATTTATTTAATCGAATTCACTTCTGCCAGGACGAAGATTTTCGCACATATTAGTGCAAATAACTCAAAATCGCTGAAAATGCACACATGACCTTATGTGATCTATATAGTCGCTATATATCTATCTATATTTCGTGTTATAAGCACCGGTTTAAATCTCCGTGGTCACTGATTTTTCAGCTTTGTTTAGATTTAATTTAATCTGACAAGATTATATAATTCCTATTCATTTACTGGCGGAAAATTCGAAAGACTAGAAGATACTTTTCATTTAATTTTATTAACAGATGAGATTTGTTGTTATACTTGGTTTATGCTTCTGAAAATAATAAGGTAATTTTGATCACTACACATTTAGTAAGCGGTTGCTACTTTTGCGTAAAGACTTCCGTTATTTAACTTTATTGTAAGGTAACCTGACATAGAAGAATAAACCTGCAATAATGTCAGATATAAAAAGTAATCTTTTAGAATATAAAACTCTTTAATGTTACATTTTATGAAATAACAAGAAAACAAAAATTTTCATATTGACATTTTAACTTTGCCGTGAGCAACTTTTCAGAACTTTTAATATATGCCTGTTTCATATGAAATCTTACGTTATATAACTGCAAAGGTAAATTGTGTTAGCGTTGCGATATTATTTTGACAAATGACGAGTACTCTACGTACTCATCCTTTTATTTGACATTTTCTTTGATATTGTTTGGATTTCTATGATAATCAGTTGTATTTTATCCCATGTGAAGATTACTTATTTACAATGTTTTGAATTTAAATTCTATAAACGGTGATTAATGGTAGCAGTTGTCAATACTGTCAGTAATCTTTGAACTATTTTTTGACTTTATTATTACGTAATAATTGCAAATGTACAGTTGTTTTATTACTGGTCGCTGAATAAGTAATTTTAACAGTTGTGTAAATTGGTATCTTAACAAGGTTTTCTTTGACTAGTTCTGATTTTTGATGCAGGCCAATTTGCAAAAAAGTATTTGACGCCGAAAGTTTTTACTGCAGCAATTCTTTGCCATCTTCGTATTTGGGTTACGTTGTAGTTGCGATTGTGGCAAAAGTATGTTTTATAATCACAGAACGAGAATTTAGGTAAAAGTTATACGCCACCCCTCCCCTAGTATGTTTGTTTCATTCGTGTCATCAAGGTTTGCTTGCGGTCTCAGTTATCACAGTGGGTGGAACGTAGGCTCGCTGTGTGAAGGCCCTGAGACAAGGAGCGTGGTATGCCGAGCCTGGCTCGTGGACCGGTGTTCCACGCGCCGTGTAGCATGGGTGATATGCGGGGGCGCGCAGAGCGGAATTTCACGAGCCTCAGATCTCGAAGTGTGTCGATTTAAAGCTCGGATATACGGCGTGTGGATTGTCATTCCACGAGCCTGTAACTTTTTTTGTTTGTTTGTATGAACCGTGATTACACGAGTCGGGGGTGCTACACGGCGTGTCTTATCATTTGGATCTTTTTACTCCTCAAACCAGTCAGTTCAGTATTAAATGTACGTTTACCTTTAAAAATATTTACTACACTACCGACTTGCCAGCAATACGCCGAGTTTTTTGAAGTTTCTTTGGGGATGTACAACTACCGACACACTGGTGGATCCTAGGGTCGTGAGTCACCCCGGCTAGACGGTTTGTGTAACTGGCTACACGGTCTGTGGAACGCAGGTCCACGAGCCAGGCTCGCCATATCAAGGGCCGTGTATCTTTAGACGATTGACGCGCCATGACTTGTGAAATGCAGGTTTATAAAGAAATCAAGCTACAGGCTCGTGGAATGGCAATCCTCGCGGCGTCTAATCGAGCCTTATAACGGTTCTGTGTTCACACCGTAGCCCGTCGATTCCCCTTTTAGTGAATTTTCGTAGAAAAAATTCACTAATGGGGAGATCCCGACTTGAATTTTGAAAAAAATTTTTGCAAATGAGCGCGAACTAGGACCCCTAGAACACATATCCGGTGTCAGTTTCAATTTTTATATGTTTATATATATATATATATATATATATATATATATATATATATATATATATATATATATATATATATATATATATATATATATATATATATATATATATATATATATATGTATCACACCGATAACTCAAAAAATAATGGGCCGATTTTGATAAAATTTGGCATGTACCTTTCTTTTGTAAATGGCTTGGATAAGTTCGTTAGTCAGGAAAATCGGACGAGGCTTTCCGGGAAAATTTTGAGTTTTCATTCGAAAAAAATTCTTATCTCAAAAAGTAATAAGCCGTTTTTAATAAAATTTGGCATGTACCTTCCCTTTGTAAATGGCTTTGACAAGTTTGTTATTCAGGAAAATCGGACGAGGTTTTCCGGGAAAATGTTGAGTTTTCATTCGAAAAAATTTTTTATCTCAAAGAATAATTGGCCGATTTTGATAAAATTTGGCATGTACCTTACTTTTGTAAATGGCTTTGATAAGTTCGTTAATCAGAAAAATCGGACGAGGTTTTCTGAAAAAATTTTGAGTTTTCATTTGAAAAAAAAATTTATCTTAAAAAATAAAAAATCTATGATAACCAAATTTGATAGGTAGGTTTACCATATAAAAAGTAAACTATACACCAAAATTTAAATTTCTATGTTACAAGAAAAAAAAGTTATAATAAAATATTTTGTGCCAGATCATTTCTATGAAAATTCACTACCATAACGCACTTGCTGCGTCCCGAGATTTTAAAAGTATAAATTAATAGTTCAATACATACCTATTTTATTGGTAACGTCTAGTGACAATCTGAAAATTATTGTGCTGCACTTTGTACCACTCAAATATACAATATTCTAAGCCTGTCTCTTTAGCCCAATTAGATGAGGATCGCAGACTCATGGAGGGTTCTGTCTCCGTGGATCTCCAAAAAATATTAGACTGGGGAAGTAGAAATCTTGTACAATTCAACCCGACCAAATCTCAGTCTTGCTTTCTTTCTCATAAGAGATACACTAGCCCTAGACCCATCACAATGAACAACCAAGTTATTCAAAGTAATGAGTCCTTTTCTCTTGTTGGCATTTCTGTGGATCATAATCTTAATTGGCACCAACATGTCACATCAATTGCAGAAGCGGCTGCTAAGAAATTAGGTTTCCTCTTCCGGGCTCGCAAATACTTTTCACCAGCTAATCTCTTTACCTTATATACTTTACAAATAAGGCCAAACCTCGAATACTGCTCCCACATCTGGGTCGCAGCTGCCGCTTCTACACTCGCTATCCTGGACTCCATTCAAAAGAGAGCTATACGTCTCATCGGTGACCCTACCCTCACCCAAAGGCTGCCATCCCTTGCCCACCGACGTGCCGTTGGTGACCTCTCTCTCTCTTTTATAGATATCTTCACGGACACTGCTCAGAGGAGCTTTCCTCTATAGTTTCCCCACCTGCTGCCCCCAACAGATCTACCAGGGGAACAGAGCGAATGCACCCTTTTACTGTCCAGGTCACCAGATATAGAACATCTTGTTACGCCCGCTCTTTTGTCCCGAGGACTTCAAAGTTGTGGAATTCCTCGCCGGCACATGTTTTTCCTTCTCCTCCGAACCTCCAAACCTTCAAGTCGAGAATTAACAAGTTGCCTCTTTCCTCCTTGTCAACACCCACGGTACGATAGTATTTAGGCTGTAAGCCTTCGTGGTGTGTTGTTGAAATTAAAAAAAAAAGTTTTAGCTCTGCGTAGGAATGAAATTTTGTCAAACGTATCAAATATGGAGAGGCTGTTATGGACTTGTTGGCGGCAACTAAGAACAAGAAATACTAAATTTTACCAAATTAACAACGTGGCATTATGGGATACCACAAATAAACATATTTTGAAAATTTATTTGGTACTTAATCTAAACTGTGTTGTCTACAAGCACAAGCTCAGTTTTTTTTTGTATTACACATGTGGTACAATTAGTATAAACTGATAGGATAAATAAATAAAATTATATAAAAAATTACAACTACTGAGGCTGTGGCGTTGTGTCTTGAGTAAGTTAAATGCCTCACTCGGGGGTTAAAGGCAATGAAGAAGCTGACAGTCTCGCGAAGAGAGGGTCAGCAGAACCATTTATGGGACCAGAACCGGCTCTGGGCGTGTCAAAGAGCACTGCCAGGGGAGCCATTAAGTCCTGGGTCAAAAACCAACACAAGGTGTACTGGGCGGACTGTCCAGGGCTCAGACATGGGAAGTCAATAATTGACGGACCCAGTTCAAAGAGAGCTGTGGAGCTGCTAAACCTTAGCAGAGGACAGCTCAGAAACACAACAGGTCTCTTGACGGGACACATGGCCGTCAAGAAACACCTGCATAAAATGGGGCGGTTCGAAGGGGACCTCGCATGCAGACTCTGCGGCGAGGGGGAGGAATCAGCCCAGCACATCTTGTGTGAGTGTATAGCTCTGGACCGGAAAAGACAACTGATCTACGGTCACTCTAGACCGGAGACAGAGCAATATAAAACTTCACCCTACCAATCGCTGTGCAGACTAGTTCAAGGCACAGTGATCTTGGAATGGGTGGAGTAAGACTAAGGGTATGCACAATCAACCAAGGGTTGCGGTGCTATCGGGGCGGCAAGGCCGCGGACGAGCCCTGAGGGAACAAAAAAAAAAGTTAAATGCCTGCACGTTTCAGCCTTCGGTGGGGAGGTGGATGGTGATAAGTCACCGCTCCTGTTTACCATGCGATGTTGGGCACATGCAAGATCACTACCTAATGCAGTTGTTTTCTGGCGCCGGCGATTAACTATAGTCACGGAAATAGGCCGATGTTAAACAAAACAATACACACAAGGTTTACTTATAAAATTAGGTCGATTATGTTTGAAATACGCTGTAAAGTAAAATATTACATATTGTATTGAAAACAATACGAACATATCAGCATATTATATAAAACCAATCCTCACTTATTTGAGAATATTTTAATAACCGTTGCATATCACATAGTAAAGCTAAATTGACCATGGTTTGCCTGAAGTATATAACGGAAATGGATGGCTGGCATATAGTACGATAGTATATTTAAAATATCCGTGCGAGCTACTGATAACGCTGAATTTGGTCTTTTTACCCAGAATTACGTTGCCTGTGTCATTGTATTAACGAGTATATTTTAAAGTTTGATCCCCGGATAGAACTAGTGTTCACCAGTTTAATAAAAATCGTAACCTATTAACCTTATATTTTGTGTGTTGTGTGTATTACAATTATTTCGTTATTTTGTATGTATTACAATTCATTCGTTGTTACGTTCTCCAATTCAATCCTTTATTTAAAGTTTTTAGAAATATATATATATATATATATATATATATATATATATATATATATATATATATATATATATATATATAATATCGTTTTAATTCGATTACACTGGAATGTTGAGGTTTATAAAAAGTGCATTATTTAATAGATCACCCAAATATTCGGGGTTCTATAAAAAGATCAGCCGATGTGACAGCTTGTATATTAGAGTTTGCCAGTTTCAACACAATTGTAAAGTTTTTTTAGCTTATAAAAGTTTAATAAGTTTTAATTTTATAAGTAGTTCTGCTGATATCTTTTATGTATTCTTAAACAGCTATCTAAAATCGATTTTAATATCAATACAATTAAAGAGGTAAATGTAGGGCAAATTCTATATCCAACTATCTTCAGATCCAATTCGTATATTATCGTCACAGTCTAAGGCGATGTTGCCTTGTCGTCGCAACCATGAACGACTAAAGTTGGTCGTTTCATTTCACTGTAGCTTCTGTATTTCATCAACTGGTCCAAGCTCCCGAGAAGCTTCGTTTTGGTCCACCTCTTATTTTCTTCCAAGTATGTGTTGTCAAAAAGTTATTATGTCTCAGAATATGTCCAATAAATTTTACCTTCCTCCTCTCAGTTTCTTTCAGCAACCATCCTTATGCTCTCATTTCTTTTAACACACTTTTATTCGTCTTTTGTGGGTGTACTTTGTCTGTGTCACTTCTTGCATATTCATGGTAGGAATTTGAGAATATCTTGTGTCCAAATGTGTTGTTGTCCGGAAACAATATTTTTTCCATGCCCACATCTCTTCATGTCCGGCTTAGTCAAAATCCAGCTGTCCGCCCCATACTTATAACATCCCATACTTATGACTTGATAAACCTCTTCCTCAGATCCAAGTTCATATGTTTATTAGTGAAAGGAGGTATATGTCTATTGAATGCATGCTTTGCTATCGCGATCCTCCTTCTCAATTATCTGCTCGTCTATTCACGGATATTTTCGTCAATTGTCAATTTCAAAACATTGTCAATTGTCAATTTCAAAAAATATTTTTTGCTTGAAATGGATTACTCCTGAGGTGATCCCATTTTCACCATGTTAGGATCTGATCATGGGATCTCAGGGAAATCTTTAAAAAAATATGTATGTTTACCGATATTTTCGTATATAGCGGTTTTCTAATAGCGTACTCATTACGTACGTAAATTTACACTAAAAATGGAAACATAAACAAACTTTAAAAAATTAAACCTACTTCAAAATAGGCACTAAAAACCGAAAAATAACTGGATTACAGGTTTAATTCGAAAGACAAGAATTAAGTTAAATGTAATATTATTATACGCGCTACCTACTCATCTGTTTGACGTCGGTACCAAGCCCGAAACACAATGATACTTAGCGATATAAACAGCTTAATTAATAAAGGATTATAATTCAAATGAAATACCTACATATGTTGCTAATGATCAAAGACCAACCCAAGCTCACTAATTCCGTCGCGTGCGCGGACAAACGCGAGCTGGCGGGAGCGGACCTAGCTCATCTACCTGCTACTTAATTGGCTTGGCATCGACTTTAAACAGATAAGTAGGTAGAGCATATAATAATAATTCATTTAAATTAATTTTTGCTTTTGAACGAAACCTCTAATCCACTTATTTTTGGTTTTTTAGTGCCTATTTTGAAGCCGGTTTAATTTTTTAAAAGCTTTTCTCAAGGCTTTGTCTCTTATTGTTTGTCGTGCTAGCACTGCTACCCTAGTTCCACGGCCAGGTCTAAAACCCAACTAATTTTTATGTAACAAAGCTTGTATAACAACTGTTTATCATCGTTTTACGTGAAGCAGGCATTGATAGTATCAGTTAATATTGGTATTAACTGATTTATTTACACCAGTTGTATAGCTGACCTTATACGTAAAAGTGGGAGTAAAACTGATTGGCACCTTCTCAGCTTATTATCGTTTAGTAAAGGTCAGGTTACTTGTTACTTCCGTATGCGCTCGTAAATGTTCCCCGTATAATATTTATAAGGACTTTATCTAATATCCGAGACCAAATGGAATCATTTCACCGTCTGGTTAAACTGAGCTAAAAAGTCTTCCTTAAATGTTAGTGGAGTTTCCTACACGGAAGTTAATGTAATGACGAATTTCAATCTTCGAATTATATTGTGGAAGATGGGAGAAGTCGAAAAGGTCGATGTAGTTAGGAGTTCAAGTTAACTGTTTAACACAGCAAAGCGTATGATATTAAATAGCGTAACCGCCATAATGCACATAGCTGAGGGAAATGTAAATTAGCCTTTGATGTTTTGCATGAAATTATTGGGTACATAATTAAATGTTCTCATTAAATTAATTGGTAATCGTTTGTCGTTTTGTCAGACAAATATGATTTTCACAGTTTAGTCACAATGAAATCGGCAATGATAACAGCAAATAATCAATAAATTATCACAACGAGTATTGTTAAAAAACGATTTTGACTTTACTTTTTGTTTCATCTGTCAAATAGTTACATGAAAACGTATCAAAAAGCACGAAATCAAGTGTTCATTACTTAGAAAAGTGAAGGAAAAACTCATTATTCTAAAGAAAACTCGTCCTAAATAAAAACGGCAAGAAATATTTCTAATTAAATTTGTTGTGTCAGGTACCTTTTTTTCATTATCATTTAAGTAGTAGATTTATGGAAAAAAACAGCAAAAAAATATGGTTGTCATTATAAAAAAACTTATGATGACGTCATCATTCAGAAATAGGTGACGTCATAAATGTTACTTTTACGTCATAAGTTGGCAATTTAAAAGATAAAATGAACATGTCCGCGTGTTTTAAAAAATTAAACAACGCATTTATGAATTATGTTCCAAACTTTATCATCACACTCTATGTATGTATATATACATATATATATATATATATATATATATATATATATATATATATATATATATATATATATATATATATATATATATATATATATATAGCTCACACCGATAACTCAAAAAAAAATAATGGGCCGATTTTGATGAAACTTAGCAGGTACCTTCCGTTTGTGAGTGGCTTGGATAAATTCGTCAGCCAGAAAAATCGAATAAGGTTGGGTTTTCTTTCGAAAAAAAAAAATTATCCTCAAAAATAAAAAAGCTATGGCAACCAAATTTGGTACGTGTGTTTGCGTTATAAAAAGTCAACTATGTACCAAAATTCAGATTTCTACGTCACATGAACAAAATTAAAAGCATTTAATAAAAAAATGTTTGGTGTTAGATCATTTCTATGAAAATTCACTACCATAACGCACTTGCTACGCCCAAATTTTTTTTGTGGGTGACACATTCAGGATCTTAAATGTTTTTTCTTAATTAAAAAAACATGTTTTATATCTATAATGACCAAAAAGTTATTATCAGACTGATGGGTCAGATGAAAGTAACTAATACTATTAAAAAGGCCGAACGCAGCAAGTGCGTTATAGTAGCGACTTTTCATAAAAATCTTTGAAATTTTAATAATTTTCCATTATTTCAAAAAATCTGTATTTTTAGTACATAGTAAAGCTTTTACAAAGGCAGCATGTATTTCAAATTTCATAAAAAAACTATACATGAAAAATGCTCGGACAGGTCGATTTTGTTTTTGAGGGCGACACATTCTCGCGTGAATATCAAAGCTGATACTTCACCATCCTAAGTGCGGTCGTGTGGCACAGCGTGGGAAATGCTACTCACTTCTCTGCTCAATCGTATACTAGATTTTGAAATCCTTGCGGAAAAATTCAAAATCAAAGTTGAAAGGTATGCCATAAAAGATTAATGATATTGTGGTAAAAACGTTTTAGTCAGAAGTGTTTATAAACGCAAATATTTGTCTATAAGCTGAAACATCATATGAGAAAGTATTGAAAACGGCGTCCACTAGTCTAACCAAAAATACAAATTTTGATCAATTCGACTTCTCACGTTCTGAAGCATTTCGTGTGTTATCAGACGGCATTCAGAAACAATGCGCCGGCGCAAATCCTGCAGGTTTGTGGAATGAGTTCCATATAGGTATCTTGCTTTTTAGATGTCCCTATAAAAAGTCCAATGGTGCTAAGTCTGGTGACCTCGGGGGCTATTCAATTTGGTCGCTATTCAATTTGGTCACCTTCCTATCCATCTGTTTTAATTTTTTTATCAAGATGCTATTGCGCTGTTTGCGCATAATGGGGAAAAGCAAGTCTTATTGGAATATCAAGGAGTTTTCATTATAGCTCTTGTCATTTTCTGTAATATCTACCACCGTGAAATCAATGTTGTCTTGCAGTAATTCTAAATATATTTGGACGATTAAGTTTCCCGATAAAAGAGAAGGACTAACGAGACGACCGAAAATCACAGCAAACATTAATTTCTGTGGGTGCGTATGCCTACTTTGCGGAATATTCTTGGATTGGAATCTGGCCAGTAGCGGCAATTATGGCGATTCACAGTACCATTTATGAAAAGGGGATATTCATCGGAAAAAAAATTGTACATAAAACTCTGATTGTCTATAGCACGTTGCGTTAATTAAAAAAACATAGACGGCAATCGAAATCGTCCACATCTAGTTCTTGTAGTCAGCTCGCTAAATCTTTGAAGGGAAAATTTTGATTTGCCATAGATTTGTAATCTTGATGGCTATATACAGGCTGGCCTACCACATACGCCACGGGCTCTCACGTCTATATTTTTCGTTATTTCGAATTTATTTTAAACGGAGATTGTGTAGGTTGAAAAAGACTACAACCTTTTTTTTTCAAATATACAGGTGATCCAAAAAAAGTGACACCTCAAAGTTATGTTTTTTCTTATGGAACACCCGGTATTTGACAACGTTTTTGAATTCTGTGGGAAAATAAGGTTTACTTACTCTAAAGATCCCTATCCCTAGCTATTACAGTTTCCCTGATATCTTGATTTTTCGACGAATGTGAGGTTTTCGAAAAAAAATCTTATATACTTTGTCAGATGATATCGTAAAAAACTCACTAGCTTTTGATTGTAGATTTGGTACTTCTTTAACTACTGTCGTCAATATTTAGCAGTACTCTACAGGGGTTCAAAAATTCAATCTTATTATCGTCACATTCAAAGCAGATTATTTCATTTATTTCAAATGGAACCACCTATATTTTTTCTTGCATTTCATAGAGAAAATAATTTCCTTTCATATGATACTTATATGATAGGGTTCCCTATACCCAAGTGCAGCGGTTTTGGCGCTATTCACACTTTTATTATTGTTTACACATGCCAAGTTGATTATTGTGTTTATTTCATATGAAACAGCTGTATTTTATAGGCTAGTCTAAAGCAATATTCGATCGCCTTAAAAACTGCATGAGGCTTTTTTATGGCTAACTGTAACCGTTTTTGTATAGATAAGACTTTCTCTGCATCGTATATTGAAATGAATGAAACGTACATGGTTACTTGATTGTACATATGCCTGTGACATTTGTCATTTCTTCTCAATCCTTGTTTCTGATTACCTACTGCACAACTTCTAATTATTTAATTAAATCACTACTCTCTTTTGTAATTTTATCATTTCTAAAATTATTGTGTTTGAAATGAAAACGTATCCTATACAGGAACGAATCGATATGATTCTAACTGTTGCTAATGTCATGAAAATTGTTTACTGGCGTCACGTTGTTTCTGCTGCTTCAGTGCAGTATCTGTAGTTTTTACTGTCCGCCTTACCCATCTTTATAAGGTGATACCTTACTGGGGAGTGTCCTGTGAAAAGTCCTGTGATTATTCTCAAGTCTTTCCTGTTCAATTCAAGGAACAGTTCCGACTTCTCTGTTGTCATGGTTATGAACCTTGGTGTTTTCCTCCAGTATGACAGCATTTGATTCCTTTTCCAACTATCAAGTTCATTTCTTACGTGGCTTTTTGTTAGCCCACAGTAACCCTCTGGACCTTAGAATGGTGTTGTTGCTGCCCTTTTTCCATAATTTCCTTCAATTCGTTGATGCCCTGGTACCCATATCAAAGTTACTTTGTTGTTCGTAGCTAGTTGCTCCAAGGATTTTTTGCAGTCCCAGGCCAGCTTAGACTCGGTCTTGAAAAATTTCAGAGTCTTTAGTAATGTCTGGCAGGATGTAGATATCTCCATTTCTGAGTCTTCTTTGTATGCACTCCTGTACACAGAGATTCATAGCAAGCATTTTTGCTTGGAAGATGCTAGAAGTTTTTCCTAGGGACTTAGCGAGTTTAAAGTTAGGTCCTCTTATTCCCAGTCCTGCTTCCTCCTCCTTGTTTAGACCCGTCTGTGTACCATAAAGATGAGTTGTTTGTCAGCCTTGCACTGTCTGTCCCATGCTTGGTGGTCACTTATGATCACGTTGAATGGAATTATGAAGTCCAGTTTCGCTGGCTATTACGGTTATAGCAATATATTATTATATTATTCCGTTTCAAGATTAAAACACTTACGAACACTTGTATTACTTTAACACATTAGCAGTAACGTGACAAACTAAATTTGATGTTGGCGTTGCAAAGGTAGCGTTGGTGATGTTTTAATTTAATATACAGAGTTAGTCATATATTTGAAATAATGAAAATTACTTGAAAATAAGAAAACAAAAAAATGTTTCGAATAAAAGTTGTTTGACTATCTTTTTGACATAATATTTGTGCGAATTTACTTCAAATTTTACGGCAGCCTAAATTGTCACATGAGTGACTACCCACTTTTTTGCAATTGGAAACTAGGGTGGCGAGTGTGTGTGAGTACGTGAGTGAAAGTGAAACATACCTGATTTTGTTCGAGTATACCTTCTCACAACTTTTTCAACCCTCCTTATTATATTATAGCATGGATTGAAACACATTGTATATAGTGTTTTGCCTCTGGGGTGTGCTGGCGTTAACGCACATGCTCGTCAGAACGGTGACACGTGAAGGTTTCCGTGAATTCCCTAGGCTCTGCGTTCTCAACTCTTGTCTTCCCGATACATCATGTAAAGAATGTATGCTCTAACAACATCTGACGATCTCGGTTGACTGCACGGGGCCTGGTATGATCAGGCCTGTCTCATTTTCACACTACTGGCCAGGCATATGTGCTAAACTGTCTTATGCTACTAAATTGGGACACACATTCTGAATTGACGAATTGACATATGTGGTCATTCCATCAATGTCCCAATAGAAGTTAATCTTGGAAACATTATCCATCATATACATATATGTGTATATATATATATATATATATATATATATATATATATATATATATATATATATATATATATATATATATATATATATATTTATTTATTTATTTATGTAAAATTTATATTGCAGTATACGAGTTATTCTGCATGCAAGGTCAACAAATTTTAGCGGGGTTGTGTATAGATTCTCAAAAAATAATAATAATAATTGATCAATTCTACGGTCAATAAGAACCTTTAGTGCTTCTTTACCGACCTGGTCAACATTTATCTTCGGCAATGAGTTAATTGGTCTATTGTTTATCGAAGGAAATTTGACCTTAGAAATATATCTAAATTTATTAAGGGATTGTGTCGTGCTAGAAGTACAAAATCGTTATGGTAACTTTCAGGATGTATGGTTTCAGCAAGATGGAGCTACTCCTCATTTTGGCTTCGAATTCCCAGAATTATTAAATAACGTTTTGCGACACATGCGACTTTTTCTTATGGAGTTATCTGAAAAATTAAGTATACAAAGAGCAGCCAATTAATTTACTTGACCTGGGGGCTCGCCTTCTTGGTCCAACTACCTTGGTTTATTGTTAGATTAACAATAAAAGGAATTGTTTTTTCTCAGAATTGTTGCTTTGATGACATGTATGCAGAGAAATTCGTAGATTCCAAAAAGGAAAAAAAAAGTTTCCATTTGAGGAAACAAAAAGTTTGTTGTTACCAAGGTGACAATTTAAAGCTGTCTTTGAATTTTCACACTAATGTAATTTATTTGTCCAAGTCTGTCAATCGGTTGTGACGAAAGCCTTATTGGCGGTTACTTAACGTGTTTGATTTTCTGATATAATCCATAAAATTTATATTAATAACTTTTTCCATAACTTTGGACAGGACTGGAGGTAGTATCAGAAAAGGTTTTGTTTACCATGTAGCGCATTGGGATAAAAATAAAAATACTAGGAAGGTAAAAATGTCAATTGCATATACAACAAATCTTCTTGCGTCATTCTCGTTTTAGTAGCTATAAAAATCTCAACTGCTTTAAACTACTGCAGTGGATGAGCATGTGCTTCGTATTCAGTGTGTCGAAATAAGCAATGCAAGAATAAAACTTCCAATCTAGTTTTAGAAACATTCAGCAATCAGACATCACTCTTCATGTTAAATGGTTTGTGTTTTCAGACAAATGGAGATTGAGATGCAATGAGAAGGCTTCTGCCGACAAAAACAGTTTTTTGTGTTGCGGTTTTATCCTGATTAGATTTTAGTATTAATTTTGTTAGCGTATCGATTTAATCAAAAATTACCATCTCTAATTTAGGTCTATAGTTTTCTTATCACGATTCTTAGAAATAAGTATAAATGTGATGTGATGAGCACTAATAAGTACAATTTGGAGAACCCAATTTATCACAATACAGTATTAAGACCTGACGATCGCTTCGCTAACAAAGTTAGCGTCATCAGAGGGATTAATAAACTCAACGCACACTTTATCCATCCCTCTGATGACGGCAACTTTGTTAGCGAAACGATCGTCAGGTCTAAAAGGTGTAATATGATAAATTGGGTTCTCCAAATTGTACCTAACACTAATAATTAAGAGTGAAGAAAAGATTATATTGTTTATAAGTGAATGAAATGGAGTATAATTTACGAACTAGAGCGGAATTGAATACAAAGTTGCCGAATGCTCAATACCTATTTGTAACTAACCGTGTCAAACTTTTAACACAAGTCTATTGCATTAGTTGTGTGGTTTGTTATGTCAAACGAACTCGGCGCCACGTGGTGTACTAGTTTCTTGTTAATTCATTACAGTAACTAGTTTTCATTTAACATTACCTAAATGAATTAACACATCTATTTCAAACCTTATATCCCTGGAGCTAGAATTTTTTATTGAGATCCATAGCCAACTACGATTGTCCTTTAAAAATAAAAGTTTGTGTTAAATTTACATAAAACTAAGTGCGTTATAAGTTATTTTAAAACACTGTTCTATTATTTTACAAAATATCTACAAAACGAGATCTAAACGGCTCGTCTATCTTGAATCGTTATGAAAGTATTCAACGTTGAAAATTTCGCATGTTCAGCTTTTTCTCTCTCGAAATAACTCTGAAAATATGTGGTGCATCATCAATGTTCCGATACCTTTGAGTTTGTGTTGAAATTCTGCCCATTTTCCCCCTATTTTAACCATAGCTGCATCCTCAAAAATAACAAAGTTATCCATCATAGTGAGGTTCATATTTGACATTCTGTATAGGTATTTAGAAGCAGATTACAGAACATAGCAATTTTTTGACTTCCTATAGAAGTATATTTACGACTTGGGACTGAACAATTTTTGACTGTATTTGGTAGTTGAACTGCTATAGTCAACAACATCACTTTATATTATGTCTAAAGTAAAGCTTTCCCGCTCGTGAGAATGAGTACAATAAGATAGGCTTACAATGCATCTTTGATAAAATTTCAATTTAAATTGAATTTAAGAACAATTCCTGCCAAACTTTACGAGCCTCGGTGGTTCACTGGTAAGAACGTGTGCCTCTGAACCGAAGGGTACTGGGTTCGATCCCAGTGTTCTCCTTTAACTTACATACTGTAACAATAACAGCAACTGATGTTGTGGCATTGCATTTGGGCAAGTTGAATGTCTGCACGTTCCGACCTTTGGAGGGGGCGTAAAGTCGTCGGTCCCGTATCCATGCGATGTTGGGCACGTTAAAGGTCTCTACCCTCCTTACAGAAAGGCAAGGGTTCGACAAAACTTCCAAGATAATGAGGTGAAACTGCTCCCTGGCATCGGTGATTGACATAGTCGCGGAAATAGACCGACGTTAAAGAAACAAAAACACACACATACTCCCAAACTACATAATAAATCGCATGTGGGTAGATACAGTTCACGCTCGCTCCAGCGTATTTCACCTACTATGACGTCACACTAATGGACCACATTCCGGGTTGAAAAAGTAAAACAATAGAATGAACGTCTTAACGTAGATATTACAATATGATGACGAATTTGTATAAAAATGTTCTTCATCAAAGAATTGTACTGTAAAAGTTAATAAAAATTCAAGCAAAACTAAACAATAAATTATATGTTCCCCTTTGAACGAAACTGCAGGGCCCAAAAAGTATTATTAAATGTAAGAACCCCCATATTTGCATTTCAGTTGTGTGGGTAGATTGTAGATTGTTTAATGGGTCGCATAGGCTTTTTTTCTCTGAGCGCTGCGCCACTGCTGGGTCTTCTGTGCATGACTTTTTTTTAAAAGTTGTCCAAAAATTCGGACTTTTTATGTAGTCTACCATGTTTTTGGGAGCTATTTTACTTCTTTCCTGGGTCGTTAAGGTCACTCCTCCAAGGAATTTGGGCCTTTTGCAGAACTGATCGATGCAGTCGCATAGCAAATGTTCTGTTGTTCCTACTGCTTTAGTGCAGTATCTGCAGTTTTCACCACCATTCTCCCCATTCCCCATTCTCCCATTCTCATAAGGTGATACCTTACTGAGGAGTGTCCTGTGAAAAGTTCTGCGATTATTTTCAAGTCTTTTCTGTTCAATTTAAGCAGCAGTTGACGACTTCTCTGTTGATATGGTGATAAACTGTTTCAGCTGCCTTAAGCCTGGCGTTTTCCTCCAGTATGACAGCATTTGGTTCCTCTCCCAAGTATCCAGTTTATTACTTACATGTTTTTTTGTTAAGCCAGAATAAGGCTCTGAATCCTAAAATGGTGTGGTTTCGGCACTTTTTGCAAGGCTACCTGCTTGCTCATTTCTTCAATGCCTTGTTGTTCGTAGCCAGTTGCTTCAAGGATTTAGTTGTCAAGGTAACTTAGAGGTTAATTAATACATCAGTCTGAAGTTTGATCTGACATTTGTTAAAACACTTTGTCAATCATATTTGACAAGCAGTGTCAGCGTATTAAACCCATATAATATATAATACCTTGGCTTCTCGGCTTTGGATTTAAAATTTAATTTAAATGTTTTTGTATTTTGCCCTTACTTACCCTAGATAACGTTTCTTTTGTCTATGCTATGAAATTGAATAGATTCTGATTACCATATTAATTCCTGCGTCTTTTACTTTGTCTTTCTAAAGAAACAAACAATTTTTAAAGCTGAGCTAAATTTTCCAATAAGCTGGAAACTTGAAATTTGGTATATTCTATAATCGCTGTAAGACTACTTGCGTACCAAATTTCAGCCACTAACTTTGTTACTTTCGAAGATACAAACAGATTTCGTCAAAATCGGTCTATTATTTTTTAAGTTATTACAGTGATACATACATTCAGTGCGTGCTTAGATTAGATTAGATTCTTTGTGAGTAGGCTATTTCAGTCCCTCCACCGCTAACATAGGTCTATTGTGACTCACGTCTAATTGTTTAAATTTCACTCATCAAATCCAGCTCCCTGCGAGAGTCGATGTTTTTTTTTGCATGAAAGTTTGTTTGGCAGGTGGATTGCCATGTGAGTGAAGTCTCTTGCCCGTTTCGAAGCTCAAAGAGAGATAACCTCTCTTCGAGTTCGTCTGGACCCTACACTCGCCAGTGTTTGACTCGAGGCGATCATGAAGATCCGCTCGTGAGCAGCATCCAAGCGGGGTCGTTAGCCAATTTCTAAGCTCGCAGGGGAGGCCTCAATCTCCAGGTGTAATCCATCCCTACAGATCTCAACCCTCCTCCGGGTTCGTCCAGACCCGACACCCACCAGTGCCAGATCCAAGGTGAAATCCCAGCGAGTCCCGCTCCCTAGCATCACCCAAGCGAGTCCGTCCATTTCTAAGCGCAGAATGGGGGCCACAAACTCCGGGAGTATACCACTCATTAGAGATCTCAACCTCCTCCGGGTCGTATGGACACACGACACACGCCAGCGCTCAACACAAGGCGGTATCATCTGGATCCCCGCTCCCGTGTAACAACTTAGCGAGGGCAATTCTCCATTTCAAAGCCAACAGTGTAGGCCTCAAAAGCCGGGTGCATATCACTTCCCAGAGATATCCGATATCCGGGCTCACCCGGACCAGACCCCCGTCAGTGTTTGACTCCAATTAGTTGCCTTCTAAAACATCAGACATTTCCAAAAGCCAAACATGTTAACGTTTTTAATTAGCATGAGATTTTTTGCTTTATTTTAATTGATGTACGGTTTCTCACATTCAATTGTGATTTACTTGACACATTCCTTATGTACCTAACAGTTTTATTTTGTGGATTCCAGAAAAAAATAAGGTGTTATCGTATAAAGAAAGATGTTGATGACGTCATTATTCTAAAACAAATATAGGTGGAAAATTGATTTTTATACAAAAGTCTCTATTCTTATCAAATAAAATGACGTCTTCCAGGATTTTCCCAAAAATATTTATTTTGCTTTTATTTTATCCCATACTTCAGGCCTGCACTATATATGTGATGTAATTCTTACTTATTTAAAGAAACTATGGAATTCTTGAAGCCGGGATCTTATCGTACAAATGAATCAATTTTTCCTACGAAAATTAATCAACTAAGAAAGATCACATATCGCGGAATCTAGCAATGACGTCATTCAAATTAGTAATTTTGAGCTAAAAAATAAATAGAAGATGTACTATATTGAGTTTATATGTGTACAGTACCAAAGAATGCATTTTATATGTGTTAAAAGTTTCACGAATGGAGTAATATTTTCAGTTATTGTGATCGCTTCAAAGCTTAGACGTTATTCGCTTTATTACATCTACCGGCAGCCCGTATAACTGTCAGTCTTTTGTTGCATGATGATGAGAAAAAAATGTAATCTTCTTTTTTTACATGACAGAACAGAAAACTAGGAAATATTATAGGCGAGTCATAATGAAATTTATTATTTCTATATCAATTATATTAGACGTTAATATTTACAGGCTGGTCTATAATGATAAGGGGATATAGTAAATATAGGCATGACAACAATGGGATTTGGCCAAATATCCCTTAATGACATTTTGCTCGTCTTAACAGATACAGGGTGTTAAAGATTGATTGCCAATTTCTTTAATATATTGGACAGTTTTATAATAAGAAAATAACGTGGAATATCGGAATAGGGGTTTAATGGTGGTGAGAAATCCTAATCTTAATTTAGTTTTGAGGTTGCTAATAAAGGAGGCTAGTTACGTACTTTTGAATAAAAATTGTTTATCATAAATTTTTTGTGCAACCCTCTCGCAATTTTGAATAAAAAGTCTTATTTACTGATTATTTTTAGTTCTATCTTTTCGTAGTTTGAAATGAAACAAAAAATTACTCGATACACAAGCGTACTTTTAGGGGAGCCGATTAACTTTTACCCTAAGGGGCCTTAAGGACTAAAAACATCCCTAACTGTACCCAGATTGCACCGAATCGTCAAATATTTCAAAGACTGGGTGAAATGGTCGAATTTAATCCTAAACATTTTCATTCTGAATTTTCTATAAATATTTTGTGAGGCATTATCGGTGCTTTTATAACTAAAATAAATGTTTATTAAATAATAATGGTTAACGCCTAGTGATCATAGTAGTAAAGAAATATATAATTTTGGCAATGGTCAGAAAGTTTGCTTTCATTGAATGATTAAAGTGCGAATATCTCGAACTGGGGCGGTTTATTGATATCAAATAAGTATACCTTTTTACCTTTTTAATTAAAAATAATCAGCTTTATCAGATTATTTTTCAAAATTGCTATAGAGGGTTGTAAAAAAAGGTTTGATCAACAACTTTTATTCAAAAGTGCTTAACTAGCGCCCTGAAAACCAAGTGCATATTCGGATTTCTCACCGCCAAAAACTATCTACTCTGAGTTTTCACGTAATTTTCTATAAAACTTTCCAAGTTATGAAATAAATGAACCACACACTAAACGACTGTACATTATTGTCTTGGTGACGTAACCCTGTAGCGAATGTTTCCGTAAAAAATTGCCAAGTAGTAAACCTACTCTGTACAAAGTTTAAAATAACTTATTAAAAATAGTTGAAATATCTACAGTACGCAAGGTATAACTTGAGACATAACTATTAGTCACATTTTTACGTGCAAGGGATTTTGTTTTATAAATAAACTAAAGTTGACAGTTCGCCGACTTCTTTAATCTAAGTTTCATATATTATGTACGTCACGTTAAACGTAATTGCACAGCTCACGTTATATTCAACGTAGTCTTAATTATATAACGAAATTATTCACCAATACATTTAAATCCTTTAACATAAACACTTCAAATAATACTGAGCGATGTTCAAAAATATATGCCGTCACTTGTAGCTGTGAAAAAACAAGATTTAGTAGATATATGTATGTATGTAATCTATTTCTTCATCGTCCTATTTCCTTGACTATGCCCAATCATCGACGTTAGGGAGCAGTTTCACCTCACTAGCCTAGAACTTTTGGTTAGGCACTCTCACCTACGTGATTCCATTTTTTTAAAGATTAGACTTATAGCAGCTGCAAAAGCTTCTTCGTCTATGCTAAGTTGCGGGGCATGAGAGTCTCACAGAATTTTATTTATTTGTTTTATATTCCGGATCTTTGACTCAATGCTTTTCAAAACATGAAAGAAGCACTGAAGTTTTGGAGCTGGTATTTCAAATACTGCTTTAAATCAATTTGTGATTACAAAAGAAATATCTGCAAGCAACACATTTGGTTCCCGTTCCCATATAAGTCCAGGTAGTTTGAGACACGATTTTTTTTTAATACATTAAAATATAAAGCCGAAATCAACATCTGTTTCGCCGTAACATACTGCAACAGCAGTGGGAATAATCCGCAAACGTTCGATGTTCCAACTATCAGGCTAGGAAAACCCTACCAAATCAATTTGTATGTGGCATCAGTTTGCATTTTATTAGTCACCGTTGAAGTTTGTGGGCGTCTTTTGGCGGAAGAAACACTTGTTTCAAATCCTGGTTCTGTGAGTCCGTGTCATCAACTTCAAGCTTAAAATCTAAAGAAGGAAATATGTTATATAATACAAACGGATGATCCTCATTGCTTGGAATTGTTGAGTTAATACTGCATTAGTTTTGCATTTATTTTGCAGATATAGCAGACGATCCAATATCCAAATGTTTTTGAGCTTATTCGACGTTTTAAACTGTGATTCCACAGGTGGTTGTTCATCCTGGCTACGGAAGGCTGCAATAATTGTTGCGTCAGGCTTTTCGATTTCGATGCAGTCGCTATCTAAATGACGCGCTAACAACTCTGCCGACGTAGAAAGCCCACTCTCATTGTCTAGATGATTCGCATGATCATCTTCTCTTTCAAAAAACGTATATTTGATGCACTCGGAATTATACAATAACCACCACCAGTTCCGCAGGACTCTAATTATATCTGTATCTACCAAATTATGTGCATCTGAAGTTAACCTGTAATCCTTCCGCTGCTTTGTATGAAGCAATTTTCCTCCAAATGTTTTGTGTTTCAAAAAAAATTTGAAATTTTATTTTAGTGTCGGTTTCGCAACGCCGACACAGTCAAAGCTGAAATGTCTACATGCGCCCCAAGCTACAAAACATTTATGGTTGATTCCTCACGTTTTGCTCATGTTTGCCTGTATTACTCACAAGTGAGTGGTGAAGGTGTCGCCACCTAGTTCGGAACCAAGTACTATGTTGTCACGCCCGCTCCAAATAACACCGGTTTTCGAAACCGGTCTACGGTTCTAATTGTTGCGAGAATGCATCTAGTCTTACATACTTTGTCCCTATATTGGGGTAGAAATGGGCCAGGGCTAACAAATTTTTAAATTGTTAGTTGTATACTGTCTCTATTTTTAACACTGTGTTATTTGGAGCTTGCGTGACAACATAGTACTTGGTTCCGAACTAGGTGGCGACACGTTCACCACTCACTTAGTGTTTTATGACTGGCTATACGATAGCCGTGTTATTTTTGGTGCATTTTTGCTACAATTAGTATGCCGTACTGAAGAGCTCTAATGACAGCGAAACCGGTCTACGGTTCTAATTGTTGCGAGAATGCATCTAGTCTTACTGTATTACTCATTTGATATATTTACCTTTCAAAGTGCGATGTATCGTTTTTTTTTTAACTACAAACCGTATTTCACATATTTGAACGTGGAATATTTGTTTTCCAATCGAAAACTAGTACAATAAGCTATTACTATTATTTTCATGTTCTATCCTATGTAATATTAAGTTAAGGTTATTTTTAGTGAATTTTCTTTAAAAAAATTCACTAATGAGGAGATCCCGACTTTTGAATTTTGAAAAAATTTCTTCAAATGAGCGCTAATTAGGCCCCCTAGAACACATATCCGGGGTCAGTTTCAATTTTTATATGTTTATATATGTGTATATATATGTATATATATATATATATATATATATATATATATATATATATATATATATATATATATATATATATATATATATATATATATATATATGTATCACACCCATAACTCAAAAAATAATGGGCCGATTTTAATTAAATTTGGTGAATAAATTCCTTTTGTAAATGGCTTGGATAAGTTTGTTAGCCAGGAAAATCTGCCCAGGTTTTCCCGGAAAATTTTGTGTTTTCTTTCGAAAAAAATTTATATCTCCGGAATTAACAAAGTAAGGACAACCAAATTTGATACGCGGGTTTACATCCTTATAGGTAAGCTACCTACCAAATTTCAGCTCTATAGGTCAAAAGAAAAAAAGGTATGGGCATTTAAAGAAAAATAAATTGGGGTTTTCCACAAAACGTCAAAGTTGCGATTTAAAATGTCAGAATCGGCAACATTAAGGCAAATAACTTGAATCTAATACGGGCTATGGAAATCAAATGTCTTAAGAAGGATGTTTTACAAACCCTGAAGTCTTAGTTTCAACCGTCATTGTTCTTCATTTTACTAAAATGTTTCCAGAAAATTCATTTTAAATAGATCATTTCTCTGATGCTTGGCAGTAGCCTTAACTATAGAGTTTATCGTTTAATGGTATATAATTTGTGTCGAATTTTCGTAAAAAATCAATAAACCTCAATATATCCGTTATTATACAAGATATGAAAAAAATGTGTATATATTAATTATAGGGTGTCTTGAGCTACATCTTAAAAAAATATTTCGACAATCACAGGGTGGCCCATAAGTCGTTGGTGATACAATTTTTTTTAAAAATCAAACACGCCTTATGTTATTGCATTTTTGCATTTTTCATTGAAATATAATGCATGTTTGTATGAAAAGAAATTTTGGATGCAGCAAGTCCGTTATGGTAGCGAATTTTGATCAAATGCTTCATATTTGAGTAGCCCAATTTGCTATTAACCCATAAGGTTGACTAAGAAATGAGTTTTTTCGGGAACACTTTAAGTTTACTTTTGTAAATTTTTGTACATTTTCACACAATAAAGTTATTTTTATGAAACATGGCACATTGTTTTTACTATATAGGTTATACTGGTAACCAAAATTGATGCCTGCTTTCTTAAAAAGAAAACACACATATTTGCAATAAAAACATTTTTATGAAAATTCACTACCATAACGCACTTACTGCATCCCGAAATTTTTTTTCAAATTGCGGTTCTCTATCACAAGTGACATATATGCTTTTTCGTGTATTACCCTTCATGTAAGTTTAAACCATTTTAGTTAATTTGTTTCTTTTTAAAGCTATGTTATTCTATTTTTAAGTGCATATAATACCAACCCCAAATAATAATACGCTTCTGATAGCGACCTAAGTAGCTCAGCAGGTAGAGCGTTAGCTCGCTATGCAAACGGTCCGGGTTCGTTTTTACCACAGTCCGCGACCTGAAAAATTATTGATAATTAATTTAAAAAAAAAATTGATATATTTTTAAGCAATATATATTGATATTGTGGCATTTTGTCTGAGCAAGTTAAATGCCTGCCCACTTCCTAAATCCGCCGGTAAGATGTACCATGCAATGTTTCGCACGTAAAGGATTACCACCTTCCTAAGAAAAGGCTTCGTTAAAATCTCCAGATTGACGAGGTGAAAATAATCTCGGAAGAAGTCACATGATAAATAAACATACATCAAACTGAATATTATTTCCAAAAAAATTCAAATCGTGGTGTTCTGTAAATTAGCATGATTTTGAGTAATTACCACAAAGTTGTGTAAACCATAGGTATCTCACGATACCTGTATTTATATTACCTACCGTATTTTGTTTTATATCAAATATTTAATCTTAATTGATATTAATGTTAACTTGGCTGTATTTATATTACCTACCGTATTTTGTTTTATATCAAATATTTAATCACAATTGATATTAATGTTAACTTTAGACCAGTAAACTTTTTTAACAAAACCAAATCTCAATTTATCTGGTTGCAATGTGTCTCCACTAAGGTAAAAGAAATCTCATGTTTTAGGAACTTAGATATCCATCAAATGTAAAAGCACTTTATTCGTGTAAATAATCCCCATATCATTATTTTTCCCACTGAATATATCTAAATGCAAATTATAAAATTTTAATCGCCTTGGTGGATATGCAGGATAAGAACATTTCTGTTTCGTTTCACGGGCCAATAACAAATAGATAACATATGTCATTTTTTTTTTATTATTTCACACACAACTTTAACATGAAATGAGGTTTCTTTTAATTAAAATGCAATTATGGCTTCTGCATATTATTAGACTTAATTCATAGTTTAGATTCTAAGATTCAGTAGATAGCGTATTTGCGTTTTTATCTAGTATAACGTACGTCATCTCTCAGCAATGCGACGAATGTAGGTTCTTATATTAGTCAAATTGTACACCCAGTACAACAACTGCTACGGACATATTAATTTGACTCTCACAACATTTAAAATATGAACCTACCGCATTACGTAAATTGTCCAGAGCCGGCTGTACGACAACTTTAGGCTTCGTTACTTCTAGTTGTCATTGATACATACCATTTTCGTTGCAAGGAATCGATGACAACTAAGTGGTACTCAGATAGAGTGTGTTAATTCTTATACATTGGCGAATTATTTCAGAGACATTAGGATTGTTTCTTATTGCATTACATCAACTATCAAATTGTTTAGGTTTTCTTTGTTTTCCCAGAAGTTTTATCGATAATGATTTGAGATTTAAAAACCCATTGATTTTAAGTCAGGGGGTCCAGACCATAGGTGAAGTCTGCCACGGTGATCTTGATGTTCGTTTAGAAACGCACGAGCAACCACACTAAGTTGCGTCGTTGTCTCATGGTCCATACAACAACATAGATTTCTTGTAATATTTGGTTTCTTAAATTATTGCACTGAATCTTAAAAACGATGCGGTTTACGGGGAATACCCTATAAATGTGAATATAGTTTATTGGTATTTTGGGGAACAATTAACGCAAATAAAAAGAGGATGTGGTAACAAATTTTAAACAAACGTATTGAAATATGCCTCTGTGCATATGTTGAAATTTTCAAATCTTGGAGGCATGTTGCGAATGAGAGGACCAATATTTCCCTGTGATACGTTGTTTAAAGTTATCTAACCTCGTGACATAAACGCTGCACATCCAGTATTCAGCAGTCGATTTCACTTTTACCTATCATATCCCCCGTACATGGTCGATAGGTCAGTTGCTATGGGTTATCATGCAAAATTCTTTACATAAGTTTGTCGCAAGAAGTCTCCAGTTATTGCAGCTGTATGTGGTCTGGCATTATCTTGCTGGACAATTGGGTTTTATAGTTACGGGTTAGGCAACGCAACAGGTTGTAGAACGTTATTAATGTAGGACTGTGCCTCACTACATAGGACCTGCTTCCAATTGTGATATGATCCCGTACTATAATGCCTTGCGGACTCTTCTAAGGTAATGAATAGCCACAAACAAAAACTGTCACTCAAGAAGACCAGATTCTACTTCAGTTTCCATTGAGCTCGTTCTTGGCACCAAAACATTGCAAGAAGTATGCTTAACAGGTTCTTACAATTTTGTTTTAATAGCTGTTATTCTTCATTTGACTAAAATATTTGCAGAAAATTTATTGGAAATAGACCCTTTCTGCGATTTTGTACCAACAGTTGAAATTCTAGTTTGTCATTTCAATGCATTATCATTTTTTTTTCAACAACATAAATTTGAAACAATTCCTCTCTTTAGTCAATAAATCGATAAGTGGACATAATAGGTATATAGTGGTGGTAATAGTTCAAATCCAGCAAGTCATCAACTTTTTATTTTATTTTAATAAACTAATTTTCTCTCAATCGATAGAATCCAACTCAGGTATTTAACAAGAACTTTATCAAGCCAGCATGTTTACGAAATTTCATCAAACCAAATTAATTGTTTTCGGAGATACAATTTTTTTTACTTTTCGAGGATTTTTCTCATTATTAAAATTCGTTGCTATAACACACTTGCTGCCTCCAGACTTTTCTTCCGTCGCATAGACATTCACAAGGACGTCGATTTTCTTGTGGTAAATAACATGCCATTTACGACTTAGTTGCGGACTTACGGAAGGGAAACTTTTTCAAGGGTGCTGCGTGATAGGATAAGCATTTGACTAACCTTAGCGCACCGTGTACACCATGTTGTAATAAGCGCTTTGTACATCGATTGGAGCTCTGTGGTTGGACCGCTCTTTCTCTCCAGTAAGCTGGACTCGTATGTAAAGTGCAAAACGAGATAATTAACATTCAACTTATAATAATAATTGTATAAGTACATAGTATAACGTATAACAAATGTTTTCATTACGCCACGACTATTAAATAAGTGACTATTAAATAAGTTATACAGCATCTTTTCGTGCTCAATACTTTAGTTTTAATAATTTGTATAAATTAATATATAAGGTGAAACAAATATTTTTTCTTGCATTTATAAAAGCCTTAGTTTAAAATGTTTTTTAAAATGTATTTTCTAAATCTTCCTTCTTTCTGGTTAGGTAGGTTTTGTTTTAATCTTTTCTTGTAATTATATACTGCGCAAGTAATTAGACTTATTCGGATAGGATTGAACAATTTTTGCCCATAAGGTATGATATTCTATAATAACGTGTCTCGTGAGAAAGCAGAGTAATTTTACCCACAACTAGTCATGGAATAATTTGGTAAAAACACTTACATGGTGATACTGTGGTTACTTTTAACTCACAGAAGCTGCTTTTTATCACGCAACGCGGGTGCTAAGAAAAGCAGTGTATAATACATATCATAAGCTACCTACCGAGTTTGTATTGACATGTACTAGTTTGGAAGCGGAAATGGGTCATTATTGACTATTTTGACCTTGAGACAAAATTAACCATTTATAACTCAGGTTATTCGGAAGGTATCAACCGTAAAGGTAGCAGCGTTGATTCACAAAAATAATAAAAATGTGTATGGCATTCCTCAATGTTCATTGCAAGTTTTTTTTACTTTCATGTTATTTATTCCACTGCTGTCGGACAAAAAGTTACGCTTAAAATCATTCTGTATTAATTAATTCATATTTAAATAACATATAATACAGAATTATACACACAAAATTGTATTTAAGAAAATTCACTAATATAGGTCTCGTGAAAACTTCTACAAATGTACGCTAATTTGAGCCCCCAGAACCCATATTTAAAGCGTCTGTTAGAATTTTTATGTTTATTTATGTATGTGTGTATGTATGCATGCATGCATGCATGTATGTACGTATGTATGTATGTATGTATGTATGTATGTATGTATGTATGTATGTATGTATGTATGTATGTATGTTTTATTTGATGGACTACCATTCTGGTAATGGTTGTACAATACGTTCGTAAGATGTTATATTCGTCAATATGGATTTTGTGGTCTGGTGGGAAAACTAAGCCATTCTTTTTCCCAATTATCTATTGCCTCTATTTTAATATGTATATTTATACCTTCTATTGTAATGTTCCCTGTTATTTACAGAAGTTTTATGTAGACTCTTAGGCCAACTTATCCACTATATCATTTCCCTGTAGTCCCCTGTGTAATCAGAATAGTTTTTCGCAAAAAAGCTGTTTTTTCTTCGTTAGAAATTAATGTCGCCAGAAATAATAAAGATATTTAGATGAAATTTTGTAAACATGTGGCCTTAATAAAAACTTATGCACATACCAAAATCAAGTTTTTATATTATTGGAAAGTTAAGTTGAGTTTGAAATAAATTTGCCACCATAACGCGCTTTGTTCTTTTTGTAAACAATACTTTACAAGGTCAAAACGATAATTAATTAAATTCTCCAAAACAGTCGAAGAGTCGACAGATTCTGGAGCAGATGCAGCATGTAAGCAACAGCAGTTGCATGAAATGTGTTTTACAAGGTCTCAAATTTCTTTTTCGATTGTCACTTTCCTTCATTTAATTTAGATGTCTACAGAAAATGTATTTGAAATAAAAGCTTTTTGTCGGTTTGGATATGTAGCGATGTTACTTAACAGTTGGGGCGGTCGGTTATTTCAGGAGGGGTGACAGGTTGTAGCAAACTTAGATGTCACATTCAGTGATTTTTAAACGAATATTCTAAAACAAAGGCTGCACCCTACATTGTCGGCAATTTCCGTGGTGTCTAGACTGCAGCTCTTGGGTTAACTGAATTTTATATTTTGTATGGCCGCAATTGCAAGTATTTTGTTAAAATAGTACATAATGACGTGCGACGAATGTCCAGTTCTTGAGAACAATGTCGGTAGTGGTCTCAGGACCCTCCATTACACGTTGACGAAGTCTCTTAACATTTTCTGGGGTACGAACAGTTTAAATACCACCCGACCTTGTCGTGTCTTTAACTGCACCACTTTGTTCAATTGTGGGACTAAGTGACGAATGGCGTTGATATTCAGCACATTATTTCGCCCGAAGTATTGTCGTAGATTCCGTATACTTGCAATCATTGACTCATTATTTGAATAAAACGTTTTTACAATATGGACGCGTTGTAGGATCGTGTAGCGTTCCATGATGAATATGACACATGTGCTTTAAACAACTGCTACTGCGCCACCTGCGTGTATCAAAAATGGCGCGATATTTAAATCAGTCAGTTTTATATTAGCCACCCAGTAATTTAGCACGTACCTTCCTTGTGTAGTTAGCTTAGATAAGTCCGTTTGGATCAGTTTTTCCGAGGAAAAATTTTTTTTCTCGAAGGTATTTCTAATTTTAATTAAATTTGTTACTCAAGTTTTCTTTAAAAGTTATATACAGTGTGGAACAGCCAAATGGAATAAATTCGATAACGGATAAATGAGGGCGTGTTGGGAAAAACGCTTGGACACGTCGATTTGTATTTTTAACTGCGCATCTTTTTCAAGAAAAAAAAATTATATAGGGTGCGTCATGTGACAGTGGCCAATACCAACTTTCTTATTTTAAATACAAGCCCCTGTATATTATTAATTTTTTGGATTCTTCAGAAAATTCTAGACATAATTCATGTACAATGTCCTATACCTATCTTCAACTGTTTCGGAAATATTAAGTATTTTCAGATTTATTACAAAAATTAACATTAAAAATAGAAAATTATTTTATTTCACAAATTCTAATAAGAAATACTGATTATTTCTTAATAATTTAAAGAAACAAAGAAAAATTAATGTCAATGTAGCAAATGTTCAAATTGCTCGCCACGAACATCTTGGCAACATGCTAATCTGGTATAGAAATGTCTTCTAACATTACTCAACATCTCAGGCGTGACTGATCTAATCGCAAGCGTGATTCGTCTTTTTAAGTCATCTAAGTTGAGGGGCTTAGTTTTGTATACAATACTTTTGACATATCCCCACAAAAAGTAGTCTAATAGCGACAGATCAGGAGATCGTGCTGGCCATTCTATCGATCCGCGCCTCCCTATCCACCGATTTGGAAAAATTTGGTTCAGGTACTGCCGGACATTGATTTGGTAATGGGGCGGTGCTCCATCTTGCTGAAACCATATTTTATAGGCAGGAACTTGTGGGTTTGCTGGATCTGGATATAAGTTTGTCAAAGTTGGCACGACATTATTTTGGAGCAGTTCTAAATATTTATCCCCATTCAAGTTGCCATCAATGAAAAAGGGACCTACGATATGATTTCCAACAATTCCTGCCCAAACATTAACTTTTTCAGGATATTGCGTATGTTCCTCTCTCATCCAATGAGGATTCTCATTAGACCAATAGCGGCAATTTTGACGATTAACATGACCGTGAAGTGTAAATGTGCTCTCATCAGAAAACAAAACATCTTCTAATTGGATCACATTGTTATCTAACATTGCCATCATTTGTTCACAAAAATACGTTCTCCTATCGAAATCGTCCTCCATGAGCTCCTGAGTTGGTATCATTTTATAGGGATGCATTTTACTTTCCTTTAATGTTCGAAAAATTGCTGTGTGGCTAACGTTGAATAGTTGGGCTGCTTGTCGACCAGAAGTATGTGGGTTTTCTTGAAACTCAAGCGTAATATCCAATTTCGTATCATCACTTACTGCATTGGCAGCTACTTTTTTTATCTGTCTCACATGACCAAGCTCGCGAAACTGCTTTTCTATTTTGCTAATTGTTCCTTGGGATACAGGCGGCAAATTTGGAAATTTTTCGTGAAATAAGCGAGACACTTCCATCTGTGTCCGTGTGTTATCTCCATAACCAATCATTTGTAGAATGGTTATTTTGTGCATTTCTGTTAAATGAACCATTTTTCTGATATTATTACGTACAGTTAACGAAATTCAAACGACAATAGCACTGACACTAATCACTACTGTCATGCAGGCAGACAACAAGTTGCTAAGGCTACGAGTTTTATACGAACAGAAAGAAAACTGTTTTTGTTTTTGTTTCATTTCATATCAGTAAAAAGAAACGCAGGAATGGTTTTTGTTTACTTTCTCATTATCAAGAGCTGAATGGGAAATAAGTATTGAATGCGATGTAGCGAATTTGTGAAATAAAATAATTTTCTATTTTTAATGTTAATTTTTGTAATAAATCTGAAAATACTTAATATTTCCGAAACAGTTGAAGATAGGTATAGAACATTGTACATGAATTATGTCTAGAATTTTCTGAAGAATCCAAAAAATTAATAATATACAGGGGCTTGTATTTAAAATAAGAAAGTTGGTATTGGCCACTGTCACATGACGCACCCTATATAATTTTTTTTTCTTGAAAAAGATGCGCAGTTAAAAATACAAATCGACGTGTCCAAGCGTTTTTCCCAACACGCCCTCATTTATCCGTTATCGAATTTATTCCATTTGGCTGTTCCACACTGTATATATATATATATATATATATATATATATATATATATATATATATATATATATATATATATATATATATATATATATATATATATATATATATATATATAGCTTTCTAGAAAATTGAGTATTGGGCATTTAATTTTATTTTTGCTCAAAAGCAGAGCACAAAAACTTAAAAAATTGTATGTTGAAAACAATGTATTCAATGTCATTGGCAAAAGAACATATATTCTGGGTTAAGAGACCCTAAAAATTAAAATTAGGTTTTGTACCTAATAAAAGAGACTATAAACTAAGACCTAATATATTGGATAATCCATGGGTACATTGCTGGTCTATTATTAACTAATACCAGATCTAGCTTCAAACTGGCTAGTTAAATAATCTAAGAAGGTATGACATATCGCTAAATGCATTCTCTTTCTCATATACCTATTTATATTTACTTTTTACCACAAACCTTATTACTTTTCTTTCGCCCTTTATCAATTATTTAACTAACAAGTTTTTTCTTATAAAAATTCACTACCATAATGCATTTGTTACGTCCGGAGGTTATGACAAATCTATAATTTAGTCATCAGCTTTAATATTCTTATTTAAAAGCTCTCAGTTCTTTTATGGGAAGATTTTAGCGCAGTTGTCAAATCTGTACCTAAAAAAGAAATAACCGAAAATATAAAAAAAATACACGACTTCAAAGTCGAAAGTTAGACCACTAGGATAACCAACTCGGTAATGGTGAGTCACCAAATTTTATCTATCAAATTATGCAATTATCTACTCTACATAATATTAAGAAGAACCATATAATATGGACTTGGTTTAGTTGTTTTAGTGTCAATATATATATATATATATATATATATATATATATATATATATATATATATATATATATATATATATATATATATATATATATATATATCCGTTATTGATTTTGTTTTCTTATCACCCAACTAATAATTGTTTTACAAAATTTTATCAAATTGTTATATATGTTAACGAAACGTAAGGTAGTTCATGGAAAACCACCCTATTTTGGATTTGCAAAACAAAATAGAATAACCTTAGGAAGGTTTTTTTCGTACCTAAAAAGTGGTATATTGAGTTTCTTTTTATACATTTAAATGATAACAAGCCAGTTGCTCTGCCAGGACTTCTTAATAATTATCAAGACCATTTCCAGGTTAGACATTAAACAAAGCAAGAGAGCAAATGTTTAAATTCAGTAAAGGCCACAATATTGCATGGTTTTATTATTGTTGAAGATTTGTTATTGTCACAGTGGCCCATTTTCAATTGGACAGATACAGCACATGTTGGGCTTTCTTGGCGTTTGTGGCCTTTGATGGCGTTTTTGAAATTTGATCAGGCTGTCCCAGACTCCTGTCTTTTTGACACTTCCTAATTTAGATTCTATAGCCTCGTTTTTCAGTGGCAAGGGAAAAAGCGGTACGGGGGTGTGCTTGACACTTCCGGGGAAACGTGCGCTTGTGCCTATAAGTCTATACTCTTCGGCACGTAGACTTACATCTTAGGTTGGACACCTTAGCTGGGGTTTTTAGTGAATTTTCGTAGAAAAAATTCACTAATGGGGAAATCCCGACTTTTGAATTTTGAAAAAAATTTTGCAAATGACATCACAACGATAACTCAAAAAATAATAGGCCGATTTTGATAAAATTTGACACGTACCTTTCTTTTGTAAATGGCTTGGATAAGTTCGTTAGTCAGGAAAATCGGATGAGGTTTTCCAGGAAGATTTTGAGCTTTCATTCGAAAAAAATTCTTATCTCAAAAAGTAATAAGCCGATTTTAATCAAATTTGGCATGTACCTTCCTTTTGTAAATGGCTTTGACAAGTTTGTTAATCAGAAAAATCGGACGAGGTTTTCCGGAAAAATTTTGAGTTTTCATTTGAAAAAAAAATTTATCTTAAAAAATAAAAAATATATATAATAACCAAATTTGGTACGTAGGTTTACGATATAAAAAGTAAACTATACACCAAAATTTAGATTTCTATGTTACAAGAAAAAAAAGTTATAATAAAATATTTTGTGCCAGATCATTTCTATGAAAATTCACTACCATAACGCACTTGCTGCGTCCAGGCTTTTAAGAAAACGAACAGGAAAACAACTTGACCGATGGTGCACGTATATAAATATTAGCTAGGGAGGAAACATTAGAAATTAAAAAGAACTTAAGACTAGTTGAAATAAGGCTTGCATTTTCGGTGTTGGGACCGGCTTCAGGTATGCCGTCGCCCTCATTAAGAGTGTCAACCCCTCTTCATACCATGTAATAACATGGTCCTATGAATACTCGTTATAAAAGAATGTAGGTTTTCACGGCCGATGTTAGTTATCCAGGTTTATAACCCGGAGTCTGTTTGTATCTGAAACTGACGTTTCGCTACAAACAATGAAAGGTAATATATATAAATATATATATATATATATATATATATATATATATATATATATATATATATATATATATATATATATATATATATATATATATATAAACACACACACACACTTTATTTGTTTGCTGTACTTTTTGTGCTTTTTTATTTGTTTACGTGAACTGCAGTTTCAAACCTTTCTGGTTCAACAGCACGCTCCTAGCTGATGATGAACCAGAAAGGTTCGAAACTACAGCCCACGTAAATAAATAAAAAATCATAAAAGTACAGCAAACAAATAAAGTGTATATTTAAAAGTGATTACATCTGTGCGTGGGTGTGTGTGAAATATAATAATGTGATAAAGATTTTATAAATTCCAAAACTTCAGCCTAAACTATTCGTCCGTTATGTGTATTCATATAATTAAAATCCCCTCTGTCCTCTATATCGAGTAAAAAAAAATGTTTCAATTGGGTTGGGTTACAGTTCGAAGTGCTTCTTCGTTTTCTTTTTATATCTGCCTATTTCATGGACACTTTTTCGAAAAAGGTCTGCTTGGAAATGCTAAAATTGTATTTGGCATTGTTTTATTTTTTTGGAACAAACCATAATATTTGCCATAATACGGTATATTTTAACTACATTTTTAATAACAATCGAGAGTTGAGTTTTGGTAAAGTAACGACCTCCGTAAGGAGTTTGCTTGAGCGACATTATTAAATATGTGATTTGCTAAGTTACGTGATATATTGCAAGTAATGTAGAAAAGAATTATGACTATAAAGTGTTAGATTTTTGTCGTTTTTGGAGACTATTATAAACACCATTAATACTCCAATCCTATATTACCTATATTATTATATCAAAGCCTGTTGAATTGCAACAAGTCATTTATTTTAATTTAAAAAATTGCAATGTATCTTTGGCATTTTTATTAAAGAAAGCCCTACTGTCGAAGTAAAATAAAAAATCCAGTCATTCAGAAATATCGATGTTTTTAGTCTAACTGAAACAAAATTTCTATATGTTTTGTATTATATATTTGAACATATATCTTTGTAACTTTCGTCTGAGGAGTTCAACCAAGAACTGAAATATCCTCTGGAAGTTTGCCACATTAACGAAGGAAATTCGTTTCCTTTCTGCTGCACCATGAAATCGGTTAACTGACTTATAACATTACATTTAATGCTTCATGATATTATGCCTTTTTTCCATTTTGTTGTTTTCGTGTATTGGAATGTCATTCTTTATATCAGCAATGGTTTTATATTTAACTAAATCAGATTACATCTAAACGCAATACAACACACCCCATCAATCTTGATTTGGTAAAACTTAAACAATCAACTACTGTAAATTTTTTTAGAAAATGCGATTTTGCTCTTAGGCCTATCATGTGGCATATCAATGAACGTGTCTAAAAGGACTATCCAAAAACGAAATAATATTTAGTATGCTCTACTTAAAATAACAACGTTAGGTGCCACTTTATTTAAATATCGTTAGTTGGTTGTAAGGCGGCATTTAAGTGTGAAAACTTGTACTAGAGCCGTGAGAGCCCATAGATTTTTGTGCTGTAATGCAGCTCACGGTCCTCTCAAAGGGTTGGCTACCGAAGTGCCAGTTACTCGGACGTATTTTGATTTTTATTGGTATGACACTGAAAAACTTACCATCACAAATTTAAGATTGGTAAAAGATTAGCAACAAAAAGCTTTGTGGCACTGTGCGCTCAAACAAAACGGGGAATTAAACAATGTACCAAAAAAAAAACATTAAAAAAATAGGAATATGATTTGGAAAAATGAATGATTATGGCCAATACTTGAAGTAAATCCATTTTCATTGGTGTTTGAACTGCTTTAATTTAGTGCTAGCATAAAAAAGTCCGGGACGCAGCAAGTGCGTTATGGTAGTGATTTTTCATTAAATGCTTCCAATTTAAATAACTACATTTTATATAAACTTAGAAAGTTGAATTATGGTATGTAGTAAGGTATCTCCTAAGGCAACATATCCACCAAATTTAATTTAAACAGCTTTGTAATTTTCGGACATAAAAATTTTGTTCGAGAGAAAACTCAAAATTTTCCCGGAAAACCTTGTCCGATTCTTCTGGCTAACGAACTCATCCAAGCTTTTAATAAAAGAAAGGTACTTGCCGAGTCTCATCCCAATCGGTTAATTACTTTTTGAGTTATCGGTTAGATACACACACAAATATATATATATATATATATATATATATATATATATATATATATATATATATATATATATATATATATATATATATATATATATATATATAAACCTTGTCCGATTCTTCTGGCTAACGAACTCATCCAAGCTTTTAATAAAATAAAGGTACTTGCCGAGTCTCATCCCAATCGGTTAATTACTTTTTGAGTTATCGGTTAGATACACACACAAATATATATATATATATATATATATATATATATATATATATATATATATATATATATATATATATATATATACAAATTGAAACTGACTCCGGATATGGGTTCTAGGGGTCCTAGTTCGCTAGTTCGCACTCATTTCAAAAAAATTAGGCAAAGTCTCACCACCGATACCTCTAAATATTTACTAAAAACGTTGAAAAATAGAAATGGCAATTGTAAAAAACGAGATGGCTATGGCCGATGCTTGGTGTAAATCCATTTTCTTTACTGTATTTGAGCTGCTTTTAAATTAGTGATAAATTAAGTGTTACTGGGAAAAAAAGTTGCAATATCGAAAATGTATAGCAACCACAAACTGCATAAGTTATAAGTAAACATCAATATACTGCCATAATGTCAAGTTTGATAAAATTTTGCTACAATATTTTCAACAGCCAGGTGTAGCTCATTTCCAACAGCCAGCTGTGGCTCATAGACAGAAAATACGATACAGGCGATTTGTCCAAATGCATTTTTTTTAAGAATTTGTGAGAAGTCGCTTCGTAACTCATTGCGTGAAGAGTTTTTTGTTTGTTTACTTTCTGATATATGCTTTTTGTGAAAAATGTTTTTACAAATTTGGAAGTTATCGTTCTGGCAAAATGGTTTTACTTGCCTATATGACCATCTATCTGTTAGTAAAAAACGTAACAAGAAGTTATTTAAAGCTTTGTATTGTTGGTATCGAGTTCTTTCTAATATTTATTATGTGATTTTATCTCTTAGAAATACTATTGTATGTTTAAGATAAAGAATTACTAATTATATAAACTAACCAGCTTACACTAGATTCTAGTAATATGATGATGTAGGCGGAAAGAATAAGACGTTTGAAAAAAAGGAACTGTCAGTCAGCATGTACTGCTTTTGTTTGAAGTTAATGTATTTTAGAAATTAATTATCACCAATCACCACTATTATTTTCAGTAGAAGACAGAAAAATGTCGAACGCTGGTAATATTTAAAAGATAATTTTTATGTAAATAAATTTTGAAAGTACAATTTCGATTCTATTTTTAATAGATGTTATTTTCAGAATTTCTCTATTTTATTAAAGAAATTTGTTTCAACACAACTTTGTTATCCTTATTAACTGATTTCAGCTTTGCTGATCTACACTGATCAGAGTATGTGGCTATTTACGAGTATCGGTATGTATGTCCGAAAATATCTCCGAACCTACTTAACCAACTTCTGTAAAATTTTTGAGTCTGTTCGCTATTTTCAACTAGACTTACCAAAATCGAATTAGTAGTTAAAAGTCATGGTCAGCTGTTAGCTGTAGGAGAGGAACGAAATTTCGAGACTACTATAACATTTTGCATTGGTATTTTGGCCTCATTGCGGAAATGAATATTTTAAAAAGTTTAAAGTTTTTTCAAAATTAATTTTACTATACATGTACCGTTATCCCAAAATTTAATATTAAGGAGATGTGTCTACGGAAAGTGATAAAAATCCGTTATTAAACAAACTGAAAATACTTTCACCGGCATTTATTTGATACCAGTGTAATGCAAGTTTTGTAAAACGTTTAGTGTTTTATTAAATATAAAGAAATAGCGTTTTCTTTCCTTTTAAAAATATATTATGATAATGTGAATGGTTGAAATTACGAAACACTGTTCATTTTTTTTTAAGTTCTTCCAATTTCTAAATCATCTATATATATATATATATATATATATATATATATATATATATATATATATATATATATATATATATATATTCCAACCGAAAACTAAAAAAGTAATTAACCGATTGGGATGAAACTCGCAAGTACCTTTTTTTATTGATGACGGATGAGTTCGTTAGCCAGGAAAATCGGACAAAAAAATTTTATCTCCGAAAATTACCAAGCAATTTTAATGAAATTTGGTGAATACGTTGCTTTGGGAAAGACCTTACTACATACCAAAATTCAAGGTTTGTATTAAAATTGAGTTATTCAAATTTGAAACAAGTAATGAAAATTATCTACCATAGCGCACTTGCTGCGTCTCGAACTTTTATTTTTGTCCATTATTACATACATAAAGGTCGATTGCCCTTATTGGAAAGTTGTTGAAAACCAACAAGTGCAACCACCCTTATATATATATATATATATATATATATATATATATATATATATATATATATATATATATATATATATATATATAATGTAAGAAATAAAGAAAAACATCTTATCATATAGGCTGCTTGAATGTGACTTTCAGCTTCTTGAGATACAAAAGTAAAATAAATAAACAGTAGCTGAAGATGAACAAATCGCAGCGAAGCAGCTGCCATATATTAATAATGTAATGTAAATATTATATTTATTATTATCACTACAGTCTATAGGAATTGACGGCTTATACAAACCATGGCTTTCTATCCCTAGCAGGTCTTTTCATTTTGATTCTGTTGTAGCTTCCGTACATTATCAATTGGCCCAGGTTTTCCAGAAGCGTTTCTATTGGTCTGCCTGTTTTTCAAGTATGTGTCCCTTAAAAATTGTTGTCAAATTTTATGTTATGTCTCCTAATGTGTTCAATAAATTGTAGCTTTTTCTCTCCATGTCTTTCTGACTAAGCATATTTCTTGTTTTGTTTAATAAATAATAAAATGTTTATTAGTGACAAGAATATTTTCTCTGTTCAATGCTTGCTTTACCATCGCGATCCTCCTTATTAGTTCTTTGCTACTTTTACCATTATCCGTAATCTCGTAATACTCCCAAGGTACGTAAATATTTCTTCTTTTTAAGATTGTTGGCCATTTAGCTTTTTGTTCGCATTCCGTTACGTATGTTCATTACTTCTGTTGTCATTGGGCATTGTTTAAACTTCTTCATCGATGTACCTACCTTATGGAATGGAATTGTTAGCCGTTTATTTTAACTTCTGCTGCCCTTTCCTTTAGCCTATGTACTTATCGGGTCGTCTATGAATAAATTAAATAAACGTGACGATATTGGTAGAAATTTTCCTTCTTTTTTTTTTGGATTTTTGTATAGTTTAAGAATATGTATAAGTAGATAGGTGCATTATTCTGTATTTATATTTATGTGTCCTAATATGTATTGAAAACGGATTTAATACATCAAGTATCAGGTGCAACTTTCCTAATTAATATATTTTTTCAGCTCAGGTTCTCTGCAATTAATAATGGATATATTTATATTTTTTGATTATTTCCTGCTATTAATTGTAGTAGGTATACATAGAATTTTGTAATGAGAAATCGTGCCAAGGAACAGAAGTATAACCCTGCTATAAATGTAGACTGCAATGACAGACGCTCAGACACATATATCTGAATATGACGTCATATTACCGCTTCCTACCTGTTACAAATTATCAAAATAAATTTCCTCATTCATTCCGCTAAAACAGAAACTTTATAACCTAAAAAATATAATAATTAGTCAGTTTTTATAAAACCATTTAGAAATTCCTTAATTATTTGTGACTAATAGAAAGACAATCCTGAGAAATACACAATAACAAATTCTGGGATTTTATGCGACAAGAATAGGTTTGATGTTCGTTGTTAAACCGTTTTATCTTTATAGTATGTGAGTGATTTCAGGCATTTGCAGTAATTTTCGTGTGTTGTCTGGCAAAGTTTCAATATCAACGATTCACTCATTTAATCTGTTCTGGTTTCTTTTTCAGTCTAAATAATAAATTTTTATCTATTTCTTAGTTTGTTTTGGGTGTATTTTTATTCAAATATGATGTAGCTACTTCGAAGGGGCCAATTTTTTGTACCTTTTAACCAGGGGATTACATTGTTATCGATTTTTACGTTTAGACCTCAGGGTTTCATTTTTGTACTGAATAATAAACTCTGGACGCAGCAAGTGCGTTATAGTAGTAAATTTTCATAGAAATAATCTGGCACCAAACATTTTTAAAATTAAATGCTTATAACTTTTTTTCTTATAACGTGGATAACTAAATTTTTACACGTAGTTTACCTTTCATAACGTAAACCTATATACCAAATTTGGTTACCATGGCTTTATTATTTCAGATTTTTAAAAATTCCGAAAGAAAACCTAAATGTTCTCGGACAGCCTGGTCCGATTTTCCTGGCTAACGACGTTATCCAAGCCACTTATATATATATATATATATATATATATATATATATATATATATATATATATATATATATATATATATACAACCCACATGAATTAAACGGAATATATCAAATAGAATGCAACACATGCAATAAAAAATATATAGGAATGACAAAGAAATCAATAGAAACAAGATTCAAGGAACATATAACAGCATTGGATAAAATGCACATATCTAGCTACAAATCAAACGTAGCTACACACATTCACGACACAAAACACCAAAAACCAGACATCACCCAATTAAAACTAATGAAACATGTTAAAGACCACAAAAAAATGGAAATCTGGGAACAATACTACATTCAACAAACAAACAATAGAAAACAATTAATGCCAGAACAAATCCAAGTACAAACATTTAAACAAAACTTAGTAAAGGCCATACAAATAGACAAATTATTAAACCACAGTGATCAAGACAGGAGACCTACAATCTCCGACGTAGACCAGACAAGAGCGATAGCAGTCAGTAGCGTGCTGATGATGAACCGGGACGGTTCGAAACTGCAGTCCACGCAAACCAATAAGAAATCACAAACGTACAGCAAACAAATAAAGTGTGTATATATATATATATATATATATATATATATATATATATATATATATATATATATATATATATATATATATATATATATATATATATATATATATATATAAGTGATGGATTAGGTATAGGTAATTACTTTACCAATTATTACCATCTGGTTGGCAAAAATATTGCAGGTGGATTCCAGGATACCAAAGTAATGGGCACAAGGACGAAGTGAAGCGAGTCATTTTTGGGCTTAAATCACATAGAGCACCTGGGCATGACGGGATAACCGCAGATTTGTTAAAAAGATCAGTAACACTATGGCAAAACCTTTGTCATGTCTCATTAATAAAGTCATCGAAACCGGCAAGTTTCCTGACACTTAAAGCTTGGCGTGGTGCAGCCACTATTCAAATCAGATGGTGTTCTTGAAATGATGAATGAATGAATATATATATATATATATATATATATATATATATATATATATATATATATATATATATATATATATATATATATATATATATATATATATATAACATAAAAATTGAAACTCACCCCTAAACATGGGTTCTAGGGTTCCTAGTTCACGCTTCATGCTCATTCGAAGAAAATTTGTAAAAATTCAAAAGTCGGGATCTCCTCCCAATTAGTGAATTTTTTCTACGAAAATTAACTAATGAAGATAAAGAGGTGCCAATGAAATAAAGAAATTTTAGCAGATTGACAATTTTTTTTTAAAATAACATAATATGTAAAAAAAACTTTAAAAACGTGCTTTTATTTAGGTTTCTCACAGCAAGCATCTTTCCTCTCTCACATCTTCTAGCACACTAGTTTGTATTTTTGTAGGCGTACTTTCTCTTTCTCATTTTTCTACATGTCCAGCTTCTTTATGCCTTGCTTATTCAAAGCCCAGCTTTTCGTATCATACATTATAACACTCCATACGTATGACTTGGCGAACCTCTTTGCCAGGTCTAAGTTAAAATTTGTATTAACGGGAAGACTATTTTGTCTACTCAATGCTTGCTTTGCCATCGCTATTCTCCTCAATTCTTTGATAAATTTACACACGTAATAATACTTTTAACGTACGTTGATATTTCTACCTATACAAGTTGTTGGCCGTTTAGATTTATATCCATTTTCGAAGTTGTCTCCTTCCTTATCTTTATTACTTTTGTTTTTGTCATATTGATTTTCCTGTGCAATTATTTTGTTGTTTCTCATCTTTGCTCTGTGATCTTACGCAATGGTACCGTTGTTTTAATAATATAAATTAAATTTTGATCGTTACACAACTTCATATATAATATTACGTCCCGGAATATTTTGTATATATGTAGAAAGTATTTTACTCCCAGAGTAAACCGCGTCTAAAATGGTTTGCGTCTCGATGTTTCGACTCTAACTTTGAAACCATTCTCAAGAGAGGTTACGATTTTTACAATGTTAGATTTTACTGGGAATGGTTTCTTAAGGTCTCGATGTGTTTAACTCGAGAGGGATCGAGTTCTTACGTTTATAACTACATAAGGCGTATATTTAGTTATTTATTACAATAAGTATCCTAGCAATTTTTGTAAATAATGTAAAAGTTACGATATGCACCATTAAGCTCATAACATTTCTTAAGTAGAAACTGAATCAATTGAGAAAGTAATTTAGCGAACAACTTGCCGTGTGATTTCTTTATTTAGTATACCTCACTAAATCAGGTCTCACTTGTTGCGTCAAATTTGTTAAATTAAGACTTATTTGAAAGATTGTTACCCATTGCTGCAATAAAAATCAAGAAACTTTCAAATTCACAAAAGAATATCAGTTACTTTACTTTCATAGAAAGGAAAGCTAAACAATTGTTTTTTTATTTTTTTATACCCATAATTCCATTTTAATGTGGCTTAAAAATCACATACTATACTATAAAAATTCGCCAGAAACTTAATCTTATAATAATTTTTGCTGTTTTTGTCATTCCTAATTTGTATGGTAAGATAGTTGAATGAATGTTGGTCATAGAAACCGATTTACATTAATCTATGATTGGAACAAGCTAAACTGATTAGGTATGTTTTGACTTCCAAGACAGTATCAATTAGTTACTAACTTGGTTAATAACTCATTATGAACTTTAAACACAAGCTGCTTAAATTTACCACCAAGGAATTATGAAAGTAATTAGCTAATTACTGATCATAATAGACTTTAGTGTTGAATATACGGTTGTTATAATACCTATACTAATATGTATCTACAAGAAATTAAAACACTTTTATATTGTTTAAGTAATTAGGTGAAATTTTTATGGATAAAGCATCTAATGAGGAGATTCCAACTTGAATTTTGAAACAATTTCCTATGATATATATATATATATATATATATATATATATATATATATATATATATATATATATATATATATATATATATATATATATATATATATCTGTGCGCGCGCGCGCGTGTCACCATGATAACTCAAAAAATAATAAACCAAATTTAATGAAAGTATACACGAATTCCTTTAGTAAATGGCTTAGACAGGTTCGTTAGTCAGGAAAATCCGACTAGTTTTTCTGGAAAAATTTTGGGTTTTCTTTCGTAAAATTTTTGTACCCAACCAAAATTGGTACGCACGTGGCTCATATACAGCGTACACCATGTGCCATAATCAAACTCTCTAGCTTTAAAGAAAAAGTTATATGCATTTAAATAGGTGAAAAGAGGTCAAACTCACAAAATAATATGTGATTAACAAAAGGTATTGCATATTGCAGAGAAAGAATAACTTTTTTTTAATACAGAAAAGTTGAAAAGTACAAAAAAATGCTTTCAGAATTTTGTGATTTTTCTTTTAGAAACGTGAAACTTACGATATTAAACGTCAAAATTGATAATTTTTAAACAATTTACTATACTAAGAGGTGTGTTTTCTCTTATACAAATTATGTGCTGGCCGTAATTTATTAACTTGCTGGGTATATGTGGCATTGTATTTGAGCAAGTTGAATGTCTGCACGTTCCGCCCTTCGGAGGGGGCGTAAAAACGTCGGTCCTACGCTCATGCTATGTTGGGCTCGTTAAAGATTCCTAACTTACTTGCAGAAAGGCAGGGGTTGGGAAAATTTCCAGGATAGTGAAACTGCTCCCTGGCGTCGGGGATTGGCCATAGTCGCGGAAATGGACCGTCGTTAAAGAAAAAAAACACCCACTCGCACTTTCTTTGTTACTGGATAATATTCCTTTATGTACTCCTGGAAACTCAAAACATTTTTTAACTTTAACTTTATATTATGCAATGAATTATATGTGTAAAAACGCATATTTAGATGTTGGAACTATAAGTGAAACTTCAGTACCTATTAACGAATTTTTATTAAAGCAATTTGCTTGTGAAGAGGTAATTAACTGCAACACTTTTTATAAAGTTTAAAGTAGTACATTTTTTGGTTTCTGAATTCAAATTTATGTACCTTTAACCTCATATAATAATGTTCGTTGACTTATGGCTTCGTTTAGTGTAATAAAGTTCAGAATTACAGCATAATATCCCCGTCAGTTTTTTTAATTCTTTTAATTTTCTTGACCTAAGCCTAGTTTGGATATTTTATCATTCAATGCATATTATTTACCACTTTTCTTAATGGTTTCTGATTTTATAAAATCCCTAATAAAACGGTTTTTTGTCCATACCTTTGTTCATTTTTGTTTGTTGAAAGAACTTTAGACCACGACGATAACCCCTCATTGCTTTGTGATAATCTGAAGAATAATGTGTTGTTGATATAAATTTCTTTTAATTGACGGTGGAGGAACAAAATTTACAACACAGTTTTATATCTATAGAGGGTAATTTAAAACTTTTATGCCAAAGCTACTTTTGTTGACCGAAAAAATTATTAAAAAAGATTACAATTTTCAATCAAAAAACGTATAACGAATAAAAAAAAAGAACGCTAGAACGCAGCAAAATTATACATATAACAAATATAAAATGAAACTGACCGCGGATACTAGGGTCTTAATACGCTCAACTAAAGAAATTTGTCGAAAGTCACAAAGTCGTAATCTCGTCATAAGTCAATTTTTTCCATGCAAATTCGCCAAAAAAAGTATCTTCCACGAAAATCAGAAAAAACGCATAAAAGAACGTTTACAAAAGTACAGGCTTTTTCTGTGTATAGTAGGTATGAAACGGTTTCCGCAAGTAAGGGCAACAATAATTTGAGCTGTTATTAAAACTTTAAAAAAGCTTTATAAGTCCGCATCTATTCAAAGACGGTATGGAGTTGTAAATCTGCCCCCTCTGGATACCGGGTCACTCGGACCATGATGGAAACCTTGCGGCTGACGCGCTTGCCAGGAGTGGTGCCCAGAGTGACTTTGTCGGACCAGAACCGGTGCTGGGAATAACATCTTGCACAGCAAAACGCACCTTGAAGACCTGGACAGAAAGAATGACAATCCAATATTGGCAAAATCTTCCAGGATTAGCTCACTCTAAGGCCTTCATAAATGGCCTGTCTGAGTCAAGGGCTAAGAAACTTCTAGAGATGAACAGACAACAACTGAGTACTCTAGTCGGCCTGTATACAGGACACTGTCGCTTGCGGCATCACATGCACCGTATTGGGGTCGGTTAGCAGACCGAGTGTCGGCTGTGTATGGAGAATGACGAGACAGCAGAGCCTGTGCTGTGTTCCTGTCCGGCTGCGGACAGGACTAGACACCTGCTCTTTGGCAAGGTAAAGCTTTCTCCAGAGGATCTGAATCAACTTTCGCCCACAAAGGTTATCGACCTCTGTAGGAGGCTGGATTTGTTGGGCGAAATATATACATTAGGCGTGAGCCATAATAGACCTTATGGTCGCGATGGAGGGACCGATATGAACCACTCACATTCAAACCTAACCTAAGTCCGCATCTCCTAATTCTCTAAGAAAGTATTAGAATTACATAATTTGATCAGATAACGTTGAAATTGAATCAAAGACTAAAAAAATCAGTCACCACTAGGTTTCGAACCCGTGTTTATTTGCTGATGTACCAGTTTCTTCACCACTTGGACACTGTAATATGCCGAATGAAGTATTGGTGTATATCGTGACCATAATCACACACGTCTTGTATATATATATATATATATATATATATATATATATATATATATATATATATATATATATATATATATATATATATATATATATATATATATATATATATATATATATATATATATATATATATATATATATATATATATATATATATATATATGATGTATATATTTCAAATGCATTTTTGCAAATATTTTAGTCAAATGAAGGAGAGTACTTAACAATTGAAACATAAATCTAGGATCTTGTTAAAAACATTTCATTCAATATTTGCTACTCATAAACCTCATCAGTTCCAAAATATTTGATCTTGATGTTTCAAATCGTTATTTGACATTTTCAGAAGAAACAAATAAAAATATTTATTTAAGTAATCTTCATTGTACTTCTTGACCTTTTTGCGCCCAGAAAAATTAATCATTGTCTGTAATGTTTCATAGATTTTGTTTGCCACAAGCAATATTCTGCACTTGTGCTTTGCTCTAGCTTCTAGTGGCACTCAACTTTTTTTTCATTAATTATTTACTTTTTTCTTTCGACTGAGAGATCAAAATTTTTGGTATATAGTATACTTTTTACAATAGAAACCAGCATTTTACCGTGGTCTCATAGTTAACGGAATGGTTTGGAGATCCACAAAAAAAAATTGCCAGAAAAACTTTTCGGATTTTCCTGGCTAACGAGCTTGTCCAAGGCAATTGAAAAAGGAGGGTACCTACCAAATTTCATCAAAATCTGTTCTTTATTTTTGGAATTATCGGTGTTATACATACAGTTCTCCCTAATTTAAAGACATTTTTTCAAAATTCAAAAATCGTTTCATAGCACTGCAAAAGTAAACTATCGGAAAAGAGTGATTGTAGATTGGGCATATTAAAAAAATGTATATATTATGTGTATACCTCAAGATGATGCTAATAATGAAATTGTATGCATAATGGTAATATTTTCGTTCCTATTTAAAAAACGAAAATAAATGTTCATCTGTCTAAACGTATGTTAAAATGTTGAAACAAATATTTTGGCTTTTATAAAAACACAGCCAAGGGCTCTCAAAAGCTTTAAAAACCGGTGAATCAAGCTGGTATAGTATTATAGCAAAGATTTGTTAAAATTGGCTTTAAAGTCACCAGGTACATAAGTAACCTTTGTTTTGTGGTCTATATTAGGAATTCTTGTTTTAACGCTGTTTTGATTTGAAATTATGGAAAATAATTAGCAATACAGAGTCGATCACCCATGTTAAAAAAATACTTGAAATGTTCACTGCATGCTAAACCTTTTAATCTAGATCTTCCTATTTTATATCCAAAATTGTTATCACTGATCGTCAACTTGATGGTAGTGTGATTTTACAAGATTTTGTAAAAATGGTTAAATTTATCTTTATAGCTCGAATAAAAATTGTTATAAAAAATATTGTGCAACTTGAAGTGTATTTTATACCAATGATACCTAGTGATGAAATGTAAAGGAAATTTAACATTATCTTAACGACTTTGAACTTTGAAAGAGAATTTTTTATCTGAATGTTTGTTGTGAGATGGAATTAAATATTATCTTACACATACATACTCTTAACTGTTTTTTTAATGTTACTGCTTTGGGTGTATTAGGCAAATGTAATGCTCTGTAATTTAAAAATATAATACTTGATAAAACTAATCACCACAAGCATGTACACCTAACTTTAAAAAAATGCGGAAAAAGTTAGCTGTTAAAAATAAATTTTCTAGACAAATAAATTACTCTGGTTACATGATATGATACCCTACGACGATATTAAATTGTTTTTTTTTAATTTCTGTTCGAAGTATCATTTATATAATTGATCTTTTTTACTGAATTTTCTTAGAAAAAATTCACTAATGGGGAGATCCCGACTTTAATTTCTTCAAATGAGCGCGAACTAGGACCCCTAGAACCCAGATACGAGGTCAGTTTCAATTCTTATATATATATATATATATATATATATATATATATATATATATATATATATATATATATATATATATATATATATATATATATATATATATATATATCTTTGGAATGTTGCACTACACTGTAATCACTTTTAAAATAAACTTTATTTGTTTGCTGTACTTTCTCTGATTTTTTATTTGTTCATGTGGACTGCTACTCAGTAGCGTGTGATGATGAACCAAGAAGGTTCGACACTGCAGTCCACGTAAAGAAATAAAAATCACAGAATGTAAAGTAAACAAATTATATATATATATATATATATATATATATATATATATATATATATATATGTATGTATGTATGTATGTATGTGTGTATGTATGTATGTATCAAACCGATAACTCAAAAAATTTTGGGCCGATTTTGATCAAATTTCACAGGTACTTTCCTTTTGTAAGTGGCTTGGATAAGTTCGTTAGCCAGGAAAATCGCATCGGGTTTGCCCAAAAATTTTGGGTTTTCTTTCGGAAAAAAATGTCTCAAAAAATAGAAAAGCTATGGTAACCAAATTTGGTACATAAGTTTACCATATTAAAAGAAAACTATATACTAAAATTTATATTTCTAAGGTACAAGAACAAAAAGTTATGAAAAATATTTGGTGCCAGATCGTTTCTATGAAAATTCACTACCATAACGCACCTCCTGCGTCAAGACTTTTTTAAACCAGCGAGCCTTATTTGAAACTGATAAAACGAAATATTTTTAACAGTTACAAACTTATTCCAACGCTTCTGCAATAGAGCGATCCTCTCTAAAAATATTCTTTCGGTAACTGTCAAAAAAAGGCTGAAATCGCATCTTTTTAGTTCTTCATCTGAAACAAATCGACATCCTCGCAAGTGTTTCTTCCGCTTAGGAGAGGGGCAATATCCCAATGGAGTAATTTTGGAAAAATGTGTTTGATCGCGAGCTACAGCCGCCAAGTTCTCTTCGCAAACTTCTTGCCTGCACAGCTCTCTTACACATGTGTTGGATTCTCGGCATCCAACGCGCTGGCAATTTATTCATTCTTAAATATTCATGCAAAATTGTCCACACGGATGCCTTGCAGATTCACGTTTTATGCGATAATCTAGACTTTCATCCGTCGATCCTGTAACCCTATTTCTTCCACTTTCTTGATGTCTTCGGTTCTCGCCTCCACAGGTCGTTTACTTTTAAGGTCATCTCGAGTGGATTATCTGTGCCATCTGAACTGCTTTACGTTCATGTATAACTTTTGGCTGATTGCCTTTTAACAACAACAAAAATTATCACGCTTGTTTGCTCTAGTTTTGAATCAATAATTTTCACGCCTTTACACAAAGCCAACAAAAAACAATTGATTTACTCACAACTTACGAATACTTGTTAAAAAGTTACAAGAACTTGACAGTAAACATTTGTCGTGACAGTGCGTTTGTGTCATGACTATGTATAGTTTATTTTAGTCAACTTTTGTAACTTCATCTCTCTGAAGTTGAGATATTCTTAGCTATTCGTAGACCAAAAATAAGTTCACTTGTGAGAATAACATACCCAATTTCTTTTTGTTAGAGATTGTATGTCTATTTGTGAGATACTTGCTAATGGTTTCCAATCTAATACTAAAAACATCTAACTTTCCTATCTCGACTCTACTTTGCTTTTTAAGGGGTTGATATCAGTGACATAACTAACTACAGACCCATTGCAATTCTTTGTAATTTTGCTAACAGTGTTTGAAATAGCCTTGTATGTACGCATCTTGAGCTCTCTAAAAACATAATCGTCACCCTCTCAACATTTCACTACTGATGTAGCTCATACACTGGATGACGTCGGCCAAGTAGATGCTGTGTATATAGTATATAGACTTTACTAAGGCCTTTGATCGTGTTAACCATAAACTACCACTGCTCAAACCGGTTAATTTGGGTTTTGCGAAAGTCTATACTATTCCGTTCACGACCAGTTTTTTTGCATATAACGGCTTTACTTCTGCACCATTTACATCTCTGTCGGGGGTTCCACAGGGATCTAAGTTTGTTCCCATATTGTTTTTAATTTATATTGATGACCTGACTAATCACATTGACTGCAATAAATTACTTTTCGCAGATGATCTGAAACTACCGTACTATCAATTCAGAAACTGCCACTTTCACGAAAACAAACAAATAAGTTGAAAACCTGGTGTAATGAGAATTATATTTATAAATATTAGTAAGTGTTAAACGCGAACCTATCGTCTATATGCCTTTGGTGACACTCAACTTCTACATCATAGTACTCATAGAGGCTTGTGCACTGATTCAACGTTGTCATTTAGATATGACATAGACGGAATAGTGTCGCCTTTCTTCTAAGATGCTGCGGTTTGTAAAGAGTTTCGGGGCAATGCAAGTATTAAACAGATGTATTTTATTTGATGAAATTATGCGTGAAGTATGGTGCACATTGCATATAAAAAGCAACTTGCGACTTCAGCGTCGCTTTTTGAAATACATGGCTTTTAGCAGTGATGGCATCTCCCCGACCAGGGGCTTCAGTCATGAGTCACTCTGCTGTGCAGGTTTTCATGGGATGCTCCAAGATAGTAGTTTCTGCATAACTATTAAATATTTGTATAAACTCATCAACATTAATGCTTCTGATTTACTAGCTTATATCAACTCTTGCTTGCCAATGTCAACAGTAAGTACGTAAACATAACACATTTTATTGTGATAATCCGTGAGCACATGTGATGTTGACATCGCCAATGTATAGGTACTATGTCTTTCAGTTTCAGTTTTATATCTTAAAACTGTGACATCAACTTACTTAACATAAGTTGTTTTTGTGATATGTATTTTTTTAATGTTAAGTTTTGTACTTTTCTTACGCTATAAATTGATCTCAATCTGGTGGATTACACATTACATAAATAAAATACTCAACTTTTGTAATATATATCTTGATTGGATTCAAGTAGCGCTTTTCATTACTTTGTTATGTATTAATGAATTTTCTTAGAAACATTAACTAATGGCGAGATCCCGACTTTTGAATTTTGAAAACAAAAATCTTCAAATGAGCGCGAACTGGGACACCTAGAACCCCGTATCCGGGGTCAGTTTCAATTTTTATATGTATGTTTGTGTGATATATATATATATATATATATATATATATATATATATATATATATATATATATATATATATATTGGTGTGTGTGTGTATCACACCGATAACTAAAAAAGTAATGGGTCGATTTTGATAAAGTTTGTTTGACATGTACCTTCCTTTTGTAAGTGGCTTGGAGAGGTTCGTTAGCCACGAAAATTAAACCAGGTTTTCCGATAAAATTTTGGTTTTTTTTTCGGAAAAGAAAATTATTTAAAAAAATAGAAAAGCTATGGTAACCAAATTTGATACGTAGGTTTACTATATTAAAAGGAAACTATATACCAAAATTTATATTTATATATTACAAGAAAAAAAAGTAAAAAACAAAAATATTTGGTGCCAGATTATTTCTATGAAATTTCAGTACAATAACGCACTTGTTGCATCCAGACTTCTTTATTTCTAATCAAAACAACACATGAGTTATATACATAACTCAATCTATTTGCAAATTGGCTACAAATTCTCGGTTGTATAATTTAATTTTTTGTAATATTGTATTTTAACATCAAACTAGACAGCAAACTTTGTACATTGTTTCGTTTTTCTTGTGAGACCATTTGCCGTTTTTGCTGTAATGAATAAATTAGAATAATTACAGAGGAATTCCGCATGCTCATCCTTTGATATGCGGTAACTGTATTGTTGCATAGTTCAGTAACTTTAAAAATAGATTTGTTAATTAAACTCACACTGCCTTGTGTAATCTTGATTAAAACGATCTTTTTTAAGCATTATTTAGACATTTATTTTAGAAATGACTGCTAAAAAATATCTGGAAAGTCTCACAAATGGTTTACATTTTCTTAAGAACGTTTATAGAGAAACATATTTGTGTACCATAGGTTAAAAGAGAAGTTATCAAACCGAATTTTTTACTAGGTAACTAAACCCAAGGCATGTGTGTTTGAAGACATCATGAACTTTATTATTTTGTTAAAACTCCTGCATAGTTATTTCTTAAATAGCTAGAGATCGTAGGAGAAGAACTAGAAAGAAATGCTGGTACATTATCTCGTCGGCGTCGGGTCAGCTAGATATAGACATAGCGTTAATTAAATAAAACTTAGTCCTGTAACAGAAGAAATAAGATAACATAACAACGATAAAATTGGTAGCTAAAAAGTTGGTAGTTCATAAAGCTCCATGACTGGATGAAATTCAGGCATTTACAATTAAACAAATAGGCTAACAAATAACTGCACCTTCACTTACCTGATATATGTATGCTTTGCCCACAGTGTGATTCCAATCGTGCTTTTAGGAAAACTTTAATCAAACCCCATTATTTAAATCTGGCAGTCTACTAAAGCTATACAAGTATGGGTCAATAAATAAATATAAAGCATTTTATATGTCTGCCATAAGAAATTATTGGACACATTACAATATAACGTGTGCGTAAGGTTCCAGCCTAGAATCTTATTAAAAGTTTACGATGGCTACAAACTGTATCTTAGAATCAACACATGGAAATGAGGTGTGTGTCACAAGGAACTGTTAATTTTTTAACGCTAATACAAAGAGCCAAAACATCAGTTGTGCAGATGATATGGCCATATTTTACTCTGAGAAATCATGGCATGGAATGAAGCATACGATGTAACAATATTTTAAAATAATTGCGAGAAAAATATACCTATCAAGATTTCAGTAAGATCACATCAGGAAAAACTGGGAAAAAAATCGGTGGACCCTATTAAAAACGTGGACATCACAATAAATGGTTGTAACCGTAAATGTAGCGTTCAAAGACTCAGCCGGATCGGTTCGCTTCAAGATGCTTATTTGTTGTTTTTTTTTAACTTCAAGGAAATGAGTAGTACTTTAGTCATTAGTTTAATAGTAGGCACACTTGGACCACCCAAATCACCACAACACATTTTAAAAGACCTGACGATCTTTTCACTAACCAAGTTAGCGTCATCAAAGGATGACTTATTCATCCAAACCCAAATCACAACACATTTCAAAAGACCTGACGACCGTTTCACTAACCAAGTTAGCGTCATCAAAGAATGACTTATTCATCCTCTGATGACGCCAACTTAATTAGAGAAGCGATAGTCAGGTCTTTTAAAATCTGTTGTGGTGATTTGGGTTCCCCAAGGGTGCTTATCACAGGCTCCAATCTTCACTTGGTGAATTAGTTTAATACATTTTTATATGTATAGAATATGCTTTGTAATTAACTTGAGATAACTCAACTATAACCCCTCTTCTGATTTTTTGTTAAACACATTCCAAAACGACGGCCTTTTTTAATTAAAAAAATTTCCACCGTTACAATTTTATTAAATCTGAAGATGAAATATACTTTTAAGTAGATTAAAACATGTCAAATTTGCAGTCTTGATTCATTTTTCCTCAAAACTCTAGCGTTTTAAAATGGCTGTCAATGTGTTTGTGGACGATTTTTTTAACACGTCAATTTTAGAAAGCTTTGGGCTAATGCCTTCAGTTTTGGTACATACAAAGTTGTGAAATCTATTAGTCAGAAAACCAGTCTGTTCGGACTCCTCGTACGATGTTTTCTCTTAATTTGTTGGGTTATCAAGGAATGCAGACCTCAAGAACGGTGCTCACTAAACTAATTAAGTTATTGGTAAGTCATTGTCTAATATATTATTTAATGTTTCGCCTACAATTGTGGTACACATTGTCAAGAGTGATCTAGCGCTCTAATTAGTCTTCTTTGTGTCACACATCAGTCAATAACTTATATTTCGCCAACTATCTGAATATCGGATATTTCACCAAGTACATGGACATCGAAAGTGAAATGCAATTCTGTGTATTGTTCATAGGGAGAAATAGCAGTAGGAAACTTAGTCAAAACATTCCGAGTTAGTTGGTATGAGTGGATTCGATTCTTGGTAGCTGAAAAGTGAAACCAGCCAGTTTTTCTGATCATGCGCAATGTACGATATCGTGCACTGAGCATGATTAAAAAAACAGTTAAAGTTATTTATCTGCTAAGTTTGAGAGGCAGTAGGTATGGTAGGTAATGCAAGTTCAATTGTTGCCTCCCATTCACGATCAGGGGTTCTAGAAATATGCAAATATTTTCCAAAACCTCCAATTCTTTGAGCAAGACTGGTAGAATATGTGAATATCACCTATGAAAAATACTTCGTGAGCCCTTTACATAATTATTGTTTTAGAGATATGTTGTTGCAAAATGCATCTTCAGTGGGAGTGGAAAAAAATGAATTTGAAAGTAACCTTTAGTATTGACTTGAATGTGTTTAAAAAAATTAATGTCGGCATATTTACTCGACTATGGCGAATCACCGACGCCAGGGAGCAGTCTCACTTTACTATCCTATGAATTTTGGCGAACCTGTCTTTCTGAGCGGAGGGTATGGATATTTAGCGTGCCCAACATCGCATGGCACACGGTATCGACCGATTTACGCCCGCTTGGAATGGGACTGCGAAAGCTTTCAGTAAATTTGATTCCGAAATGCTTAAACGCCAATCAGAAGCGCGCTTGTTTGACATTGTCGAAGGAAATGTGCCACCGTTTTGAAGAAGATTCCTCAAAACTTTTTGGGTCGCCTTGTCACTATGGTCGAAACCTGATTCCATCGCTATGATCCAGAGACTAAAGAGCAGTCTAAAGAGTGGAAGCGTTCCGGTTCTCCACTACCCAAAAAAGTCCGCGTTCAAAGGCAAGTTTCTTTCTTCAGTTTTCTAGGACAAAGAAAATAGAATAGCATCAACATTGTCTCTTAATAATGTCCTTCCCCCTCCAGCACGCCTATTTGCTCCAGGTCCCCCAGCTTGTTTAGCGGTTGAAGGGACAACTATGTTCTTGTCGTTTATGCACAAAACACTACCAAGCAGGCCTGAACGACCTGACTTGATCTGACCAGACCTGACCTGACCAAAAAAAAAAACGCTGAAGACAACAATAAGGGGAAAAAACATGCATCGACAAAAAATTAAGTATGTATGTAAACCTACCGTATGTGACCCAGCGACGAACTAATAATGTCAACTCGGCAACAACAGATTCCCAGAATGTAAAAACGAATTTCCACACGACAAACAACGAAGTCATATGTGGAGTGGTTTGAAGACCAAAAGAAATATTTTTTAAAGGGTTTAGAATTGCTTTATTAACGTCCTGCTAAATATTTAAGTCGTAGAGGAGATGTTGAAAAAATAAAGTTTTGTTTAAAAAAACTAGTCCGTTTTGTTTTACTGTAGGCTAAGTACTTTCCAATACCTCCTCGCATATAGGACCTGAATGTTTACCTGCATCAAGAATCAGCAACAATAACATATAAAGCAGACCAAAAAATTTACCTTTAAGCTTCTTAAAAGAACTTGAAAGCTGGATTTTTCCCAATGATTGCCATTAACGAGATATTTACCTCATTTTGTAGTGAACTCTGACATACAAGTTAAAAATGTAGGAGAAAGAATTGCATATAAAATATCCAGCTCTATTTATTTGCACAGGGAAGCAAATTAATTCTCAAATTTATATTACTTGGTTTTGAGAGCTTGTAAACGTGAATTGTTTGTTATCTTACCCAAGAAAATATAAAAAAGAACCACGTTTAAGGATATTATATCTGATAGAATAACTGTTGTGATTGTATCGTATTACAAGAAAGCAATTTATTATATTCTTTCAAGCAGAGGAAAATAAAAAGAAAAACGATCCCTATTTGTTGAGTCGCCTCCGGCTTATGTTTCTTGCATTGAAAATATTACATTTTATTTTGTCATTGAGTTTTCCCTTATTATATCTTTGTGGAAAAGTCACATCATTTAATGCTCATTAAATTGGAGCTCATATAAAAATGTCTAATACAAATATGTTTGATGCTAATTTGAATTTGACACTTAACAAAATGTGGGCTCTTAGAACTTATATGCAGGGCTAGTTTCTTTTGTAAATGGCTTAAATGAGTTCATTAATAAGCCTTTTTGGAATAAAGGCCAAGTTTTATTATTTCTGCAAGTTTTTGTAACCTCAAAAATAAGAAAGTTATTTTGATAAATATTTCCCGAGTTTCCCTTATAAAGACTGTGTGGTGTACCAAATTTGCTGTTTCTCATTAATTTATTATTAAGCTATTATGGTATCAACTTTTTTAATGAAAATTGGCTACCATGACACATTTGCTGCGTCATACCTTTTTAGTATGTTTGTGATGTTAACATTACAAACTAATGCTTGAAAGTTATTGCAGCTGTTTGTAAATTTACACGTAATATCCAAGGTAATTTAAACTTGGTGGTCTATTAGGCGGCTTATTCACGCAAAAATTTTTTTGGCGTTACTTTTTTCGTCATATAAATGTTGCCTTCAGAATGGTTAATTCTATTGGGATTGGGACATCTCCCTTTTATTACATTTTTTTTATAACTTTCAAAATTTTAAAGTTGCTACTGAATGTATCATTCTCTATATTTATTATCAACTGTTGGGGAGATATTCAATTATTTTGTCAAATTTTGGCTGCTGAAGGCTTCAGGAAACGGTTACATAGTAGATGTTTTGAAAAGGTCTACAGAGGCTTTCATATCAGGCTTCGCTTTCTAAGTACTTTGTATTTCCCTCTTCTTACAGATTCGATACATCTTACACAGGGTGCTATACAAAGAGCATCAAAGTAAAACAGTTCACAAATCTGCATCATTTTGAATAGGACACCTATATGTTGTTGTATTTTTTGATAATGTTCAAAACTTTGAAGTGAATTACAACGTTCCCTTTACCAATTGACAACCGTTTACCGAGAACTGTTATGCGAAATTTTGACAGCTAAGTAACAGTTGTTAGAAAACCATTATAAAAATGTTGAAAATATTTTACACTTTATATAACACGGTTTGCTCACTAAGTGAAGATTGGAACCTGCGATGAGCACTGATAGGTACACTTGGAGAAACCCCAATTCTGAAAACCTGCCCTGACTGTCTCTAAACATGTGTTCTGGTGAATTAGAGTTTCTTCAAGTGTGATGAAGACTTTGCTCTTCGAATACTTTTTTCTATCATCACCTTCTCCTCAAAAATTCAATAACTCTTACACAAGGTGTTGTAAATGTGGAAACTAAAAAAGAGAATTCGCTTATGTCAAATGAAACACTTATGTCACAACCGTGATTTTTGCCTACTTTTATCTGTCACAGAATTCTCGATATCCACAATCACAAGCATATGCATTAATTTTGGATTTATTATCCTTATTTCCAAACCCTGCTTGCTAGATATCAACAGCGAATTAAACTTGAATTGTTTTGTCGTCCAATACCGGAATAGTTACATGAAAAAGAAGAACAAGTTTCAAGTAATACCCTGCTTGTCATCCACAAATCAGCAAGAGGGTACATATTAGTTTCTTACTGTTCTACGAAATTGTTGGTCTTTAAAATAAAACAAATATATAATACAAAAACAGTGCAATAGGTAGATATAGGAAATGTGCCATTACTCATCAAAAATTAAAAAATGACGCATTCATCGCTGCAAAATGCAAACTGTATCATTGAAATGATGTAAATTTTTGGAATTCAATTCTTCCTGCTGTAACCCTACATGTGTAGGTAGTTGAGAATAAGTATGGGAACTGTTATATAAAGTCACCTTAACATTTTTACAGTTAGCAGAATAGGATAAAATACATGTGCCCTATTTGAAATACGCATATTAATAACAACACCCTGGATAACAAGAAGAGCAATGTTATTGAAAATGCATCAAACGAATAGGTAGTCGCTTCACGAAACTCCCAATGTTATATTTTCATAATTATAATCTCATTATTTTTTTCCATAAATGCTGATCAGGCCACTGAGTTTAAATCATCCTGTATATGTAATAATATAATACTCTACGTCTGTATGTAATGGTCTTACCAAGTTCGGGTGGCCACAGTTAACGAACAAATTTTCATTTAATTGTTTTAATTTTTCGAGTAAATTTCTTGCTAAAAAATAAACAGCATAGTTGGCTGATGATATTTGTTTTAAATTGTTTATTTAATCACATTTTGTTGTGTATAATCAGTTTTTACTGATTGTTCTGTGACAGTGTTTATAAATTTTACTTCATTATTTACTTTTAGTTGTTTTAAATAAAATAAATGTTGGTATAATAGATCAATAGGACTGATTAGGTCAAAAGTATGAGACATTTGAGTTTTAAGTTGTGTTGTTGAATAATTGGAAAAGGTGTTTATTTTGTTACACTCATTTATTTTTTACAGGTAGATGAATCTTCGTTAACTGGTGAATCAGATCATGTGAAGAAAGGTGAATCGTTTGATCCAATGGTTTTGTCAGGGACACACGTGATGGAAGGCTCCGGCAAAATGTTAGTAGCTGCAGTTGGTGTAAATTCTCAAGCGGGTATTATCTTCACGTTATTAGGAGCTGCGGTCGACGAACAAGAGGCAGAGATCAAAAAGATGAAGAAAGGTATATTTGTTAATTAGTAATGTAGCATGTGTTTGTTAAGATGTTTGATTTCCGTGTCACCCCCCTCTCAACTGTGAGCTCTTTTGATTATATGTTGAATGGGAGTGCTCACATCAGCATATTAGCATATTAAATGTATTTAATTATCATTGTTAGTGCACAACCCCAACCCCCTATGTATGTTGTATAATAATAATAATCCACAACTCTACTAGGTATTGCCAGTGAAATGAATCTACCTAACTTACCATCTTATACCCCTCTTTTGGTTTAATTCTTTCTGTTTGTTTTATTTTGGCTACTAGCCACTACTTACAGATGAGGGTGGAACGGATTGGCACAATAATTATTCACTTAGGTTTATGGAACACCAGTCCCCAAAACTTTTAATATTTTAATTGTTGGTTTCTATTTAATTTATAAAGTTTTAACTATTCAGTTTTTAATATATTTTTTTAATATTTGGTTATTATGTTGGCAAATTAATTTAATTGATTTAATTGACTTAATTTCATAAATAATTTGGTAACAGATTCTTTTACTTTTTTTTAATGTTTTGGGGATTTTTGTTCAAAATGATTTAATATATACAACATGAAAAAAAAATTAGTTTTACATTTTATATCAAATTGTCTTGAATGGGAAAATGAGTTTCCACCAACATTTGTGTAGCCATTATTATATTTTACCCATGTCAGGACTTTGGGAGTGTTTTTGAGATTGCTAATGTTCTCCTTTTGCATGTGTTTTTGTACAGAAGCTAAAAAGCAGCGGAAGAAGAAAAGTCTAACAGGTGAATAAAATGTTTTTTCTATTCTCATAATAGTATTAATAAAATCTATAAATATTCTTTTAATTAACTTAATAAATAACAATTGTTTAAAAAAACGAAATAAATAATTTTTATTGTTTAAATTGACAAGATTAACAGTGCATGTAAATGCAAAGTGGTTGTACTGGATTGAATTGTTTGTTTGCATGCTAGAGTAAAAATTATGTTATATTTAGGAGATGAAGAAAATGTTACGGGTAACAGTCACATGAATTCTCCTGCTCCTGTCGCCAACAAACATGAAGAGCCTGTTACACAAGAAGATGGCAAAGAAAACCACGTCTCAGCGGCTCCTGCATCAGCTGAAAGCCATAAAAAAGAAAAGTCTGTTCTTCAGGCGAAGCTAACCAAACTTGCCATACAAATTGGTTATGCCGGTTCAACTATTGCTGTTCTCACAGTTGTCATACTAGTTATTCAGTTTTGTGTTCACACATTCGTTATCGAGAAGCAACCTTGGAAAAATTCCTATGCCAATAATCTGGTACGACACTTGATCATTGGTGTCACCGTACTTGTAGTAGCAGTGCCTGAAGGTTTGCCATTGGCTGTTACCTTGTCCCTGGCTTACAGTGTTAAGGTAAATTTTATTGGTTTCCTAACTGTACTTCTTAAACGCTATTGTCGTTCTTTGTTTACAGAAAATGATGAAAGACAACAACCTGGTAAGGCATTTAGATGCATGTGAAACTATGGGCAATGCCACAGCTATTTGTTCTGACAAAACTGGTACCCTAACTACAAATCGTATGACTGTTGTGCAGTCTTATATTTGTGAACAGTTGTGTAAAAGTATGCCGAAGTTCTCTGACATCCCTAACGAAGTTGGAACTTTACTTCTGCAGGGTATTTCCATTAACTGTGCATACACGTCCCGAGTCATGGTAAGTAAAAACTATTAACAAATTCAGCAATTTATCATCCAGTTATTAACAAATCAATCAGCCTCTCTAAACAGAAGCGTGTATCATACGCAACATGGCACCTAATTAGAGTCACAATAAAGAAATTATCTAATGTGATTTGTTTCATCTAACATCTATTTTGTGATTTATAAATATCACATGTTTCTCATTTAAAAGTACGATATATGTGTTATGTTTTGAGTATAAATTATTTTGAGAGCGGCATTAGGGTGGTGGTTATTATTTAGTATAAGTTGCATGTTTTCTGTTGTTTTAGTTTTAGCTAGGAGCAACAATTTGTACACCTTCGTTTCTAAGAATTTTTACTTTTATGAACTTACTGTCTCGTAAAATGGAGAAAATTTGAACACACTTTGGAGAACCCAGTTTAATTTGTTATTGTTAGTGTTTTATCAGTGTTTACTAGAGGTTTCAATGGCTACATTGTTTTATCTTGTTTTGTTTAATTAATTTTTAGCTAACCCCAGTATTTTTTATGTCAATAGCAGTTAAATAAACTATACTTTTTTAGAAGCTTCTTACTTTTCCAGAATGACTGTAGTAAATGGCACTCATGTGAAATTTATGTGTCTTAAATTATATATTTTCATTTCACCGACCTCAGGCAACTGGAAATTTATAGGTAAATGATCTGTTTCTCTAAACAAATCTTTCTTCTTACTCAGCCTGTGCTTTAAATTACGTTTTCTAGGTTTTACTGTAAGAATTACTTTTCATTCTAGAAATATTTTTTGTTATCTGGTTTAGTTTGCAACAAAATACTTTGAGAAAACCCATTGGACTGCCATAGTATATTACACCAGACCTCACCTGATTTTAGCAACAAACTGTGGATGTCTTGTAACCAAATGCTTATGAAATATTTAGGGCATAACTTAATAAATGTAAAAATGTCAACAAAAAAAATAGTGATCTTTTAGTGTTATAATATTTTTTTATCCATTGACCTTTTGCATAAACTTTGTTTATAAAGTATCGTATGAATCATTTAAAAAAATTGTAAAAATCATTAGACATGTCACTTATCATTTAAAAATGTACATCTTTTTTACTAAAAAAATAATTTCTTGACACAATATACGATGCATTATAAACACAGTATGTGTGTGTGTGTGTGCCTTGGTGTGTATACAGTGCGTTTTAAAGGTAAGGAATAAATTCATTTTCTCTGTTAATAGTAATTTTTAAAAGAAATGTTCAAAGAAGTCAACATAGATTTTTTAAATGTCACTTTCTTTCTACCACCCCAACTCTCTTAGAAGACACTACCCTTACAAAATTTGAAATGGAAAGTGGAGTCGTATGTCGATTAAAAATGTGTATTCAGCGCTATAAAAAAATATTAAATTTTGCTCAACGGTGCTCGAAATAATAAATAACCCCAAAAGCAAGGAATAAATTAAATGACAATTAAGTTTGTTAAGTAGATTAAATGCTAAATCATATGGTCAGTATGGGCTTCATTGTTTTCCTGACAATAGAGAAGTCGATCGACAAATTCTTGTATTTCAACAACACACCACGAGGGCTTACAGCCTAAATACTATCGTACCGTGGGTGTCGACAAGGAGGAAAGAGGCAACTTCTTAATTCTGGACTTGAAGGTTCGGAGGAGAAGGAAAAACATGTGCCGGCAAGGAATTCCACAACTTGGAAGTCATCGGGATAAAAGAGCGGGCATAACAAGATGTTCTATGTCTGGTGACCTGGACAGTAAAAGGGTGCATTCGCTCTGTTCCCCTGGTAGATCTGTTGGGGGCAGCAGGTGGAGGAACTATGGAAGAAAGCTCCTCTGAGCAGTGCCCGTGCAGATATCTATAAAAGAGAGAGAGGTCACCAACGGCACGTCGGTGGGCAAGGGATGGCAGCCTTTGGGTGCAGGTAGGGTCACCAATGAGACCGATAGGTCTCTTCTGAATGGAGTCCAGGATAGCGAGTGTAGAAGCGGCAGCAGCACCCCAGATGTGGGATCAGTATTCGAGGTTTGGCCTTATTTGCGAAGTATATAAGTTATAGAGATTAGCTGGTGAAAATTATTTGCGAGCCCGGAAGAGGAAACCTAATTTCTTAGCAGCCGCTTCTGCAATTGATGTGACATGTTGGTGCCAGTTAAGATTTCGATCCACAGAAATGCCAACAAGAGAAAAGGACTCATTACTTTGAATAACTTGGTTGTTCATTGTGATGGGTCTAGGGCTGGTGTATCTTTTATGAGAAAGAAAGCAGGACTGAGATTTGGTGGGGTTGAATTGCACAAGATTTCTACTTCCCCAGTCCAATATTTTTTGTAGATCCACGGAGACAGAACCCTTCATGAGTCTGCGATCCTCATCTAATTGGGCCAAAGAGACAGGCTTAGAATATTGTATATTTGAGTGGGAAGCGATGTCGTCCGCGTAACTGTGAACTGGGTTGGATGTGCTAGAGAGGAGATCATTGATGTGGCGAAGAAACAAAGTAGGGGCTAAAGCTGAACCTTGAGGAACTCCTGCATTAATTGGATATAGTTTAGAGGAAAGGCCATCCACGACAACAGAAATGCTCCGGTTGGAGAGGAAGTTTGCTGCCCAGGTACAGAGTTTTGGTGGTAGGCCATAGGCGGGAAGTTTATTAAGCAGTGCTGCGTGCCAAACCTGGTGCAATGCTTTGGATATGTCTAGAGCGACAATCTGGGATTCACCGTGTAGTTCCATAGACTTGTTCCAAGAATGGGTGACAAAGGAAAGGAGGTCAGCAGTTGATCTGCGCTGACGGAATCCATACTGCCTGTCTGGAATTAGACTGTGTTTTTCAAGAACTGACAGTTGCTAGGAAGCGCTTTGGATCCTTTCTTGGGGATGGGTTGTACTCGAGCAGTTTTCCAGTTACTAGTGAATATGCCTTTATTGTAAGATATCTGAAGCAGACGAGTCAGGACAGCAGCAAGTTCTGGTGAGCATTTTTTGAGAACAATTGCTGGGATCTCGTCAAGGCCAGAGGCTTTCCTGGAGAGAAGAGAGCATCTTTCGTACCTTTTTAGTTTTGAAAATGACATCCGTCATTTTATGCGCGACATTTGGGACTGTCGGTGGTTGAACATTTGGAGGTGGGTTTAGAGTAGAATTGCCGGCGAACAACGAGGCAAAAAGTTCAGCCTTGCCCAGGGCGGTAGAAACAATTTCATCCCCTGGGACAAGAGGTGGGAACGTGTTCTTGCAGAAATTATTCCCAATAGATTTAGCAAGAGTCCAGAAGGGTTTGCTGCCCTTGGAGCTTAAGAGGACTTTGTTTTTGATGTGGTTATTAAACGAGTTTTTTGCCCCAGAAAGAATGCGGACAGAGCGGTTTCTTGCGTCGTTAAATGCTTGACGGTTTTCTTGACTGGAAGCACATTATTAATGACTTCTGAAGGTATAGTAGCTATTTCTTGGTGATTTTTTTCTCTGTCCTTCATATGGCCCAAACTAACCTATTTTCGTAAATTTTAGACTTTAGATATATTCCACGAGACGTTGGTGGCCACACTAGAGATCCTCTTCTTCCAATCCACCTGTTCGGAAATACCTGATTTAAGTAAGTCCGGACAGGGGCTGCATAGTGTGGACGTGCTCCATCCTGTTGCAAAAGAAGTGGTTGGCTAGAAGGTCAGATTGTTTTTGGTCTGGGTATATGACTTCTAAGTGTGAAACTAAGTCTACCTGAAGAAAATCTGAATATCGTTCGCCTGTTAGCATCTGATAAAAAAAGTAAGGAGCTATGATTGATCATTCATTGTCCCACACTAGACATTTGTTTTTAAAGGATGCTGAGTGCGTACTTCCATCATCCACCTGGGATCTTTTGCATACCAATATAGGCAGTTGGGTCCATTGAGTTGCCGTTGACGTGAAAATTACCTTAAGGTGAAATACAATTTTTTTCTAAATTTGAAATTGTAATACACATCTGCTGTATTTGTTCACAGAACTGATTCCTGCGATCGAAGGCGTCCTCAGATAATTATTGTACTGAGCAAACTTCGTACAGTGGATACCTTTGCTTATGCACGATTCGATAAGCAGTCTTTTTTCATATTTCATATGTTAATTCAATCTCTTTAAGCGAGGAATGTGAGTTATTTTGCAAAACTACCTATTCCGTACCGCGCCCTGTCTCGCTAATTCTTGAGCCTTTCCCCCTAAACTTCACAGTTGCCCGGCACCCAAATCAACTTTACGGTGTTCTGGTCAGCCAGTACTCTTAGTTTGTTCCTTACATTCCAATACCAGTACCAAGGACACATCCTTTGCCATCGCCTTGAGGAATGTTGAACATATAAAGATCCGCTTATTATCTGGATAAGCCCTCTTATTGTTTTATTTTGCGCACTCCGTTAGTATGTAAACTTCCGCTTGGAATACTGTGACATATCTACTCAACAGGACAGAATATGTCCGTTCCTAGCCTCACGCCATGTGTTTTTGGTCCATCCCTGTACGAGACTAGGCTTTCAATGGTAAATTGTGTCTAATTGTCTGTCGCCTCCTCAGGATCGTCCCTTATTTCTACCACAAGGGTTTCCAGACTCAGCCGGCGAGTGATGTAGTCCGCATTCATATAAAATAATAATTCTCCTAGAATATGTACCACTTTTACATTAAATTTACGTTGATATTGAAGATGTTTAAATTAAACAGGCTTTAATTCAAATTAACTGAAATATATGTCAAACAGTATTTTCATAAAGTCAATTTTTTGTGGGAAACGTACTATCCATTTCGCTGAAAGAAAAACCACATGGCTTCTGCATGATGATGCACTACCGCATTTCACTCTAGTTGCCCAAGATTTTTAAACACTGTACCGTTGGATACATCGCGGGGGACCAATTGGTCACCACGATCACCAGATTAGAATCCTTTGGATTTTATTCTCTGGCATCCATTTAACAACACTTCTTTATGTACAAGCAATTTATAATATTGATGATCTAGCCTAGGGAATGCATGAGGGATTTCAAAGAATCTGAAACACTCCAACATATTGCAGCATAGCCACCAAATGTTTAGAGTGCAGGCTTCCCCTATCGCCAAGGGCGATTATTTGAACATTTTTTTGTAGATTGTTCATCCTTGTTTTAACCAACCGCCGGCGCAAGGAGAAGCGTTATGGGTTTAACGCGTGACCTTATACATATGTCCGATTTTAATGGGCGTTCGAAAGTTTATAGCTGCAAGAAGGTTTTAAGGTATTTTTGATCAAAATCTGTTTATAACTTCCCTGATTTGTTTAACAATTTGCTTTTTCGGCGGTTTTTTATATAATGGAATTATATATTTTTAAATTAAAAATTATATTTAACAGTCTATCTTGATGAGGCAGCACCTAAGGACCCTCATTTACATTTGGGTGAGAGAACCTTGACCCATACAGGATGAGGTTTAATTTTGAATAACTGCATATATATATATATATATATATATATATATATATATATATATATATATATATATATATATATATATATATATATATATATATATATATATATATATATATATATATATATATATGCGTGTGTGTGTGTGTGTGCGTATGTGTGTGAATCCCTTGGTTCTAGGGTTGAACGGTGTCTAGATAGAATTTATCAAAACTTAACGTTTTAGCTTCTGGTTTGGGCCCATTTTCAAGAGGTTAAAGAAATATGAAAGGAAATTTTAAGGCCCCAATCGTCCGACTTGTGGATAAGGGTAGGTGGGGTTGTTGTCAGGGGCGGCTTGTCCATAAGTGATGTGGTTCTGCAGAACAACCAAAAATAATTGTATATTATTCCTAATTGGATGAAACCATTAAAATCCTAATTAATTGTCAGGAAATAGATACGTTGTTGTTTGAAAGCTCGCGGTTCTCTGGCGTTGAAGATTTAAGCAGGCGATCAAGCGCCAGACGCCAGTCCCAGTCAGTCAATTGGATATTGAAATAATGCAAGTCTCCTAGACCAGTCAAAGAAATCGCTGTCTAACATGGTTATTCTGTAAGTCTTAATCGAGACGTTCTATGGGCGCTGCTGGCCATCGGACGGCTTCGGAACCGCCGAATGTACACTAGAAAAAAGTTGCACATATCGCAGGCATTTACCTCTTTACCTTTCATTTAGCAAGACTGCATCCGTATTCCGTATCGTGTATATTATATGCATATGATCGTAGTATTCGTAGAAGTTTCCTGTTTGTGATTCGTGTTTAAATGGATGTACTGTTTGAGTTACGTAAGACTAAGTTTTGTAAACTTAGTTACGAGGGACAATTAGCAAGACAATTATATTATGTTACGTTACGCGAATATTTAAGGGTGTGAATCTACATGAAAAATTAATTATAGTTTGCTTTACAAACCATGGTTCAAAAATGTTATGTTACGAAAATACGGGCTGTTAAAGTTTTAGGAAAAAAAAAGAAATTAACTAATATTTTCGAAATCGCTTGTGATATTTCAGTGATATTTAGTACGGATAGGCAGCTAATAAATATGTATATTTTTCAATAGAAACATAATTTTCAGCTTTAATAGTGGCGTGCGCAACGGCACCGACTTCGATAATTTTGAATAAAAAAGCCAATGATTTTTTCTCAACTAAAAATTACTTTTGCATTCCCGTTCAATTTGAACCATAAGAGCTATGTTGAGTTGTCTTCTTGCGATGCGCCGTTTTTGAGTATTGTCCGAGAAAATTAATGTAATTATTGTGCCATAAAATTATCGGTTTTCTTAAATCAGCGTTTTATTACCCATACTTTTTTTTTGTATGCAGCACACCCAAAAATCATAGGCATCAGCCGCCGCTGGTTGTAGTTCGATTACGGGGTCTTAAGCTGCCTACTCTCAAAATCTCACTGGAGATTGTCTTTAAGGTCTATGTGTGTTCGACCCTAGACCAGGGCAATATCTGACCGTTCGCATGCGTGCCTGTTGATTTTATTAAAATATAATTTCTTTTTTTTTTTAACATCGGTCTATTTCCGCGACTATGGCCAATCACCCACGCCGGGTAGCAGTTTCACCTCACCAACCTAAAAGAAAAAATCACTCATGTATTTTGTAAGCAGTATAAGGATATTTTGCGTGTCTAACGTCGCATGGTGAGCTCAACACCCCCAACGGGCGCAAATCGCTCACGCATAATACCACGGCATCAGTACATGTTAATATTAATAATATGTAATTTAGAAAAAATAAACATCGGGCGCGGTAGGATGCGCACCCAGAATATCTGACACAGCGAGCCGAGATTTCAACCACTGAGGCTTAAAATATAACATAATGTTACAAAGCATCTCAATAGATGTAGGTGCGGTGTTGTCACATCTCCAGAACTTCCCCAACATAGGGTAATTCTTGCACAATCTGGCAACACCGCCTCCCCACTCCCCTGGGGGTGCCTGGGGTGACCCCCACAGGCGAAGTCTCAACCCTCTAGGACCAAAAATAACGAAGTTACCAACTTGTACCCCGTCGGAACGGATAACTGAGGTCTGCACATTCCGAACACCCTGAATACGCAGAGAACCCTTACACCCTGTATACGCAGAGAGATCTTATAGTTCGAGAAACACCTCTTGTGTAACATAGGAGTGATGACCACATTTGGATCACCTGTATATACATCCCCCTGTATACATACGGGACCGATCTGTATTCACAGAACCTTCTAGTAAAAGAAGGTCCTGGAACATTCTGGAATAGAACGCTCGAGAACGAACTGGAAGGTGCGACGGCTATATAAAGATGGAAGTAAGCCAGCGGAGTTCAGTTCAGTAAGATAATGTTTAAGTGACTCGAAGAAGCAGTAACTAGTGTGAAGTGTTAAACTGTAGTACCAGTGTAGAGACTTGTGTGCAGATTAGTAACCAGTGTAAAGCCAGATAAACTTAGTGTTTTGTGAGAGAGATATTCTAGACCTTTATTGTATCCATATTTAGATAGTAAATAAAGTTGTTTTGTTAAAATTTAAAGTCTCACTTATCCAGCACCCGGAGAAAACGCAACAAATATAACGCCTACCTACGATGTAGCTAGATAATAAAAATCCATATATAATTTAATAAAATCACCGGTGTTATTCACGGTTGTTAGATATTTTGACTGAAGTTCCTCATGCCATGACCTTAAAAAAAATCCATCAGCTGTCAAAAAAAAAGGTGATTAGCGGCGCGCTTTCTAACATAAGCTTTTTTCCGGCTACCCGAACGGGTGAACACGTTTCCTCATTCTATTCAATAACTAGTTGTCTCCATTTATCATTTAAAGGACGCGAGCTAGTTCGTCTACTAGCTTTAAAATATAACAACTTCTTAAAAGACTGATGTTTAACACTGTAGTTGGAAACTGAAACAAAAAGTAGAATGACGCCTAAAACAACAACATAACAGAGAGCTATGCGCTAGATACGTATGTCGACGGCGAATTTGTCTTCGTCAGTAGCACTCGCTGAACTGTTCAACTTCGATGTCGAAATACGTACCTAGCGCATAACTCTCAGTCATTATTTTGTTGTTTTTGGGATGATTTTGCTTTTTGTTTCAACGTCTTAAAATACAACTGTTTATTTAAAGAGCGACTTTCGCTCCACAAGCATTCCCAAGAAAAAATATGCCCAAGGATTCTCCAAAAGACATTTTTTTGATAAAATCCCCCCATATGTCAACCCTGGTATAATTAGTGAATTTTTATTTTTAAAAAATTCACTAATAGAGAGGTATCGATGATGAGACTTTGCAAAAATTCTTTCAAATGACTGCGAACTAGGACCCCTAGAACCCATATCCGGGGTCAGTTTCAATTTTTATATGTTTATATATAATGTTTATATATATATATATATATATATATATATATATATATATATATATATATATATATATATATATATATGTATGTATGTATGTATGTATATGTATCCGTCTGATAACTCAAAAAATAATTAACCGATTTCGATGAAACTTGGCAAGTGCCTTTCTTTTATTAATGGCTTGGATGAGTTCGTTAGCCAGAAAAATCGGACGGGGTTTTACGGGAAATTTTTGAGTTTTATTTCGAAAAAAATTGGTTTATCCGAAAGTAACAACGCTGTTTTAATGAAATTTACTATATATGTTGCCTCAGGAGAGATCTTACTACTTACCAAAATTCAACTTTCTAAGTTTAGAGAAAATTGAGTTAGTCAAATTTTAAATTTTCTTTCGAAAAAAAATTTTTTCTCCGAAAATTACAAAGTTATTTTAATGAAATTTTGTGGATATCTTGTCTTAGGAAAGACCTTACTACGGATTAAAATTAAACTCTCTAAGTTTATAGAAAATTGAGTTATTTAAATTTGAAGCATTTAATAAAAATTCACTACCATAACGCACTTGCTGCGTCCCGAGTTTTGTAATATATAAACTTGTAGCTGAAGCGCTGGTTTTCTGGCCGCTAGCCCACGGTGGTCTCTAGCATCTCGTAGTTATACGGTTAATATTTCACATACCTACTATTTATGTATACAGGGCGTTTGTAAATAGGTCTCTACAAATATATATATATATATATATATATATATATATATATATATATATATATATATATATATATATATATAAACGTATATTCACCACATATCTGTAAAATAAAATTACCAACGTCTTATATTGTTACAATATAACCCAGGTCAAAAAAATACTCCAGCTCAACCAGTGTTGCGGTTTCCCGAAGGAAACTTGACTGGCAAATATACTCGGTGGATTGCCATTGTTTTCCGAAGGCATTCAACAACGCGGTGTTTTCAGGTGGTTAACCATCCAATTACTGACCGTTCCGGACGTTGCTTTACTTAGGTGATCGCACCGATGTAATTTTTTCAATTTTTTTCGCCGAGGTTCAACGCGGTTTGGCTGTTGCAAGTGTCATATATTAAATTAATGTAAAATTTAACATTTTGCTAGTGCATTAATTAAAAGTGAAAGTGATCAAAGACAGTGGCATAAATGGAAGTGGAACCTTTTTTGACGGAGGACATCAGTGCCTTGCTTGCGCGGACAATATCGTATTAACAGTCAAAAATATAAAAAAGCGTCACCAGAAGCTTTGTGGAAGTAGCATGCAGTTTATGGCTTCCAATAAATAAAAGAGCAAGTACATGACAGAAAGAGCAAGGAAACTAATAGTGGACTTTTTACAGTGTGCGTGTGTTTTGTTTTTTGTTTCTTTAACGTCGGTCTATTTCCAGGATTATGGCCAATCTCCGACGCCATGGAACAGTTTCACCTCACTATCCTGGAAATTTGGCCGAACCCCCGCCTTTTTGTCATGGATCTTTAATGTGCCCAACATTGTATGGGTACAGGACCGACGGCTTTACGCCCGCCCAGAACGGAACGTGCAGAACTTGCTCAACTACAATGCCACAACCGTGGTGGATGTTAATGTTACAGTATGACTCTTTACAGTGAAAATTAGATAGGGGATTGCGTTAGACTCCGAAGAGATTGGAAACTACATGTACTCAGGTTTATTAATAGACAATAGATGTGACGCAGATGTAGAGATTAATCCAATGATAGGAAACGCCAACAGATGCGCAGGAGAACTTAATTTAATAGTTTTCTTAGGTTTAACAAAATCGTGCATACGACAAAGCTTAGAGGATATAAAATCGTGATAAGACCAACATTGGCATATGGGCGTGAAGCTTGAATAATTTAAAAAAAAAACTAGAAAACGGAATAGCGATATGGGAAAGAAAGATACTGCGCAGAATTTTCGGAGGCAAGAAAATATATGTCGTTTGGGAAAGGCGTACAAATGCGGAAGTGTGTAAAATTTATGGAGAATCGCCTGTGCCCCAGGTAATTAAAGCATGCAGACTATTGTGACTGGGCCATCTAGAGCGAATAGGTGAGGATAAAATGGCAAAGAAATGTGTTAGGTCAAATCCAGAAGGTAAAAGGAAGAAGGGCAGTCCCACAAAAGGTGGCGTGACGCAGTTCAACAAGACTTGCAAGAAAAAAAAAGGGGTGCACAACTGGAAGATCATTGCAAGAGATAGGAAGCAGTTGAAAGATATCACCCAAGCTATGGGCCTAATTGGCCTGTGAATGCTTATATCTATTTATTAATAAATATTTTATTATAACTTTTTTTTGTAACATAGAAATTCAAATTTTGGTGTATAGTTATAGTATATCGTAAATCTACTAACCAAATTTGGTTATCATAGCTTTTTTATTTTTTGCGATAAATATTTTTTTCGAATGAAAACTCAAAATTTTCCCGGAAAACCTCGTCCGATTTTCTTCATTAACGAACTTATCCAAGCCATTTACAAAAGGAAGGTACATGCCAAATTTTATCAAAATCGGCTGATTATTTTTTGAAAGAAAAATTTTTTTCGAATGAAAACTCAAAATTTTCCCGGAAAACCTCCTCCGATTTTCCTGATTAACGTACTTATCCAAGCCATTTACAAAAGGAAAGTACTGCCAAATTTTATCAAAATCGGCTTATTATTGTTTGAGATAAAAAAAATCGAATGAAAACTCAAAATTTTCCCGAAAAAACTCGTCCGATTTTCCTGACTAACGAACTTATCCAAGTCATTTACAAAAGGAAGGTAGATGCCAAATTTTATCAAAATCGCCCCATTATTTTTTGAGTTATCGGTGTGATACATACATACATACATATATATGTATGTATGTATGTATGTTATATATATATATATATATATATATATATATATATATATATATATATATATATATATATATATATATATATATATATATATAACATATAAAAATTAAAACTGACCCCGGATATGGGTTCTAGGGGTCCTAGTTCGCGCTCATTTGCAAAAAAATTTTCTACGAAAATTCACTAAAATGTGAAAAAGTAATGCTTAATAATTCGTGTATTTTTAAGAAAAGCTTAGTTTTAAGATTTCAATACTCATAATTCATTTCGAACTTTTAATATTCAATAATTTTAAATTACGCGCTATCCTGTATTCTTTTTGTATCCAATAGAATTCAGTAGTCGCTGGTGTTAAACTGCGTCAGTCACTGGTTCCAGCGACACGGGCAACAGGCAGTTACCGTGTTTTCACGGCTCTCGAAATCAAAGGCAAAAGACCGACCACGGCTTTGCTGTAATGTCGTGCATAAGCAACACGGCTTTTTATTTTTAAAACATCAAATACACACTTGTCCAGCCACTAATGCAAAAAGCTGAAGATTTAAGAATAAAAGCCTGGACGCAGCAAGTGCGTTATGGTAGTGAATTTTCATAGAAATGATCTGGCACAAAATATTTTATAACTTTTTTTTCTTGTAACATAGAAATCTAAATTTTGGTGTATAGTTTACTTTTTATATCGTAAACCTACCTACCAAATTTGGTTATCATAGATTTTTTATTTTTTAAGATAATTTTTTTTTTCAAATGAAAACTCAAAAATTTCCCGGAAAACCTCGTCCGATTTTTTTGATTAACGAACTTGTCAAAGCCATATACAAAAGGAAGGTACTTGCCAAATTTTATCAAAATCGGCCTATTATTCTTTGAGATAAAAATTTTTTTCGAAAGAAAACTCAAAATTTTCCCGGAAAACCTCGTCCGATTTTTCTGACTAACAAACTTGTCAAAGCTATTTACAAAAGAAAGGTACATGCCAAATAAATCGGCTAATTACTTTTTGAGATAAAAATTTTTTTCGAATGAAAACTCAAAATTTTCCCGGAAAACCTCGTCCGATTTTCCTGACTAACGAACTTATCCAAGCTATTTACAAAAGAAAAGTACGTGCCAAATTTTATCAAAATCGGCCCATTATTTTTTGAGTTATCGGTGTGATACACACACACACACACACACACACACACATATATATATATATATATATATATATATATATATATATATATATATATATATATATATATATATACATATATATATACATATATATATATATACATATATATATATATATATATATATATATATATATATATATATATATATATATATATATATATATATATACATATATATATATATATATATATATATATATATATATATATATATATATATATATATATATATATATATATATATATATATATATATATACATATATATATATATATATAAACATATAAACATTGAAACTGACCCCGGATATGGGTTCTAGGGGTCCTAGATCGCGCTCATTTGAAGAAATTTTTTCAAAATTCAAAAGTCGAGATCTCCTCATTAGTGAATTTTTTCTAAGAAAATTCACTAAAAAGAATGCTATTTGTACACGACCAGGCAAATTCATTAATCAGCTGTTTTCTTTTTGTGTAATATAAACATATATCAGTGTAATGTTTTACTATTTATCATACTTGCCCAATTTACCTGAATAAGGCATATGAATACATGATGACTTGCTGCAAAGTGACTGCGGCGACAAGAGAATAAACGGCAGAAATTTATCAAAAGTTGTAGCCACTTATTGTCCTTAAATACATGATTCGTAAACAGTTAAGGGTGAATCGCTTCTTGAAATTTAATCGCACTTATATCATGAAAACAAATATTTTTATGCCAAAGTTATTTTGTTGTGACAGTGTATGCAAATTATGTTCAACCTCCATATCTAATGAAACGAGTGTGAAATTCTGTCGATTTTCATGGGTTCGCGTTTCAAATAAAAAATGTTCACCAATAACCTTTTAACGTGGATGAATTATAACATCAAGTAATGAATTATTCACTGAAAATGAGAAAAACTTACTCGTGTAAGTCCCAGTGCGGCTCCAGGCGCGGTTGTTTTGGTTTTGGGCTGCTCATGTATTTATTTCATTTATTTTCTTCAAAGCAACAAGAAAAATATGCCCCTTGAATAATCTGAATTCAAATTTCGCGCGCCTTTAAACCTATGCTATGAGTTTCTATTGGCTGAATGCCTTCCATAACACAAGTCTGAATATCATATCTCGTTATTTGTATCATGCGTTCTTATTACGTATCCAGAGTAGTCCGTTTGTGTTGGTATTAGTGCGCGATTCGTGTGAAGTAAATACGTAAAAACCATGTTCGTAATGGCATATAAGTGTAAAAAATCGATCCTGAGTGATAAAATTGTAAGTCTGTTTTTCCTTTTGTTGTTTCTAATACTTCAGTCTGTAGCTAATACAAAAATCCATACGATTTTGATTTATTTGTAAAAGTTAGGTTAACTTTTTAGTCCGCCGTAAAATTTATTTGAATGTATTATTTGGTATGACATTGACTGTTTGCATTATTAATTAGGTACTTGTACAATGCATTTGAATTTACAAGCCAAGTAGAAGCCTGTTGATAATTAATAATTACAGGTAGATGAGCAATTTAACGATATAAATGGCGTCTGTTTGACATTCTCGTTGCTGAGTCGATCTTGCGCGTACGGGTTTTGATTTTGACATTTGAGTCTCTGATGAGGAAATTGCCTTATGTAAGGTTGATAAATATTCGCTTAAAAATCTTTACCCGACAAATAAGTTATGATACCAAATTTTATTGTAAGGTAACAATTGCAGCCTTCATCGGTACTGCTGACTCAGCTAAACTCAACTGTGCCCATTTCTCACAGAGGAATTCTTTCTCTAACACAACATAATGCTGAAGCATGCCTACTCAAGTAACCACACGCTGTTCTGAATTTGTCTATTTCCTTGGGTATTTGTGGTTCTCAATCATTGAAAATTGTTTGAGTCATTCTAAAATTGTTATGAAAATTACCTGGAGTGTAATTTGATATTACGTCCTCATAATAATCTTCATTTTTCCTTGGTTTGTTTCTTTCAGGTGGTACTATATTCACTGACTGGGCTAAATTTTGTATCAGCAGTTATACAATATATTAATACCAAGTGGATGATCAGCCAATTCTATTAGAATGAGGTTTCTAAGTTCATCATTATTGTCATTATAGATTTTTGATTTTAAAATGAGATACAAATGTCAAAGTATTGCTCAAAGTCAACAATGTGTTCATAAGATTCCAAACTGTTAAATTGTATCAACAGACAAGCGATTAAACTCAGCGTTGGCGCCTAGTGAACGCAGCCTTATGTATTCAGAAAATAAAACGGAACATCTAAATGCGGAAACCAAAAGAAAGTCTTAATGAGTTGCGGTAGGATCATATTATCAGGAACCTCATGTTTACGGTATGGGATGTACCTGCTACGGAAAATATTGTTTAAGGGCATTTAAATGTCATCTGGTACATATTGTGTCAGGGACCTTACGTTTTAGACTGGGATTGTCAAAGATAATATACTCTCATATGTTAGACATATACTTATATTGGCATTTACACCATAAAACATTATTATACTCGGGCGGGTGGTCCATATGCCAACTCTGCCCGATAATGCGAACAAACAGTGCATCTGCCTGGCCAGAAGGTGCTGCGCCTTTTACCATGAAATTAACCAGCCTTTTTTAAGATGAAATGAGGCAAAACTGCAGGGACGATTTGTAGTAACTTGCTTGTGTGATTAGGTATTTGAAGTCACTTTGCATTGTACTGTTTACAAGTTGTGAACCTAATGTTAGTTCAAGAAAAACTTTACTTGCAATTATCCAATAAAGGTGATTTTTAGCACAAATTAAGGGTAATTTTGCAGATTAGTACATTATCAGCAGAAGAAGGTTGTCAGAAACATGTTTAGAGCCACCTCTGTATGCGTAAATGAAAAGAGAAATGTTGTGGTTTCAGCCCCTGAGAAAACATGGGAACTGGAGAGAATAGGGATGCTGAACAGAAAGAAGATTAAAAGAAAATATAAATACAAAATGGGAAAGAGGCAGCTTCTAGAATACCAACTTAGGTTTCTATATGCTGCATTTTTCATATTTTTACATTTATACTTCCTTTGAATCTTCCCACCCAGCATCTTTGTTCGTTCCGTGTCACATATGTTTCTAGGGGGTGGAAACAACAATGTAAGTACCCATTTATATTGTGGTTTGTGCCTACATGGGTGGTTCTAAGCATGTTCCTAAAAAAAAAAAACAATTCAGAACATTGCATAACCCCCCTATTTCTCTGCAAAAGACATCACACCACATTACAATACACCACACAAAAGTTCAGGGGAAGGAGAAAGTCCCTACCACCAACAGTACCTCCGACCATCTCCGGGGCCCAACTCCTGTTTCTCCCCAAAAGACATAGTTCGGAACCACAAGGTAAAAATAATGATAATGCGCACACTTATAAGTATATTGCTAGGCATTATCTATCAGCAGTCGGTTTATCTAAAACTGACTGCACTAATCTGCACAATGACGGAAGTCAATTACCTGGATGTGTGAACTTTTATAAAAGTTAATTCTCGAGTTTTAGTAATAATAGGTATAACATTTTTGAGATCCACATAGGCAGTTTTACACGTAATAATTTTACTTTGGGAATACTGATCACTGGTCAACGAAGCTAGAGATTGATTCATGTTGATATCTGAAACTGTCGTCTATTCAATATTTATGCTAACTGATTCTTTTATGCTTTCTGTGCAATATCAGTAGCTTAGTGTTTACATGGTTTAATTGTTCATCGTTCCAAGCAGCTAAACTAATCAAAAAGGAACCTTCTGTGAATTATACTCGTGACTTGCATTGTATACAACTTCACCTTCAAGAAAAGATCGACTCCCTCAGGGAGCTAGAATTGATGGGTGAAATCTAAATAATTAGACGTGAGCCATAATAGACCTAAGGTCGCAGTGGAGGGACTGAAATAGCCCACTCACAATAAAATCTAATCTAATCTAATCTGCATTGTATACAAGATAATGTATAATACGATGTTTTACTCTATATTATAGCATATATTTTAGTTTATTTTTATATATTCCAGGTTTATTAAAAGAGTACAGTGTATTTACAAAGGAACATACATTTTTTCCATGCACAAGCATACAAATTAATTCTGGATGCACCGCAGCCCTGAATGCTTATTGCACTTGCCCTTGTTGTACAGGAGAAATGGAGTACTGTGTACAAATTCATACTGATATACCTAAGGATGTAAAAGGAAATGATCCGGTACCAGTATTGGTTTCTGAAATAAACAATGTTGCCATCCCTTGCTCACCGAGGTGCCGTTGGTGACACCTCTCTCTCTCTCTCTCTCTCTCTCTCTCTCTCTCTCTCTCTCTCTCTCTCTCTCTCTCTCTCTCTCTCTCTCTCTCTCTCTCTCTCTCTCTCTCTCTCTCTCTCTCTCTCTCTCTCTCTCTCTCTCTCTCTCTCTCTCTCTCTCTCTCTCTCTCTCTCTCTCTCTCTCTCTCTCTCTCTCTCTCTCTCTCTCTCTCTCTCTCTCTCTCTCTCCCTCTCTCTCTCTCTCTCTCTCTCTCTCTCTCTCTCTCTCTCTCTCTTTTATAGATATCTGCACGGGCACTGCTCAGAGGAGCTTTCTTCCATAGTTCCTCCACCTGCTGCCCCCAACAGATCTACCAGGGGAACAGAGCGAATGCACCCTTTTACTGTCCAGGTCACCAGACATAGAACATCTTGTTATGCCCGCTCTTTTGTCCTGATGACTTCCAAGTTGTGGAACTCCTTGCCGGCACATGTTTTTCCTTCTCCCCCGAACCTCCAAACGTTCAAGTCCAGAATTAACAAGTTGCCTCTTTCCTCCTTGTCGACACCCACGGTACGATAGTATTTAGGCTGTAAGCCCTCGTGGTGTGTTGTTGAAATAAAATGTTGCATAATCTTCCAGGCAGGTCTCCTTTGTATTTATTGATTTTGTTAAGATGTACCCTGACAGTAGTATGTCCTGTCAAGTAACCAACTCCTTTTAATTTCTTCAAGCAAGCATCTTTCTTTTCTCACTTCTTGTAGCACACTTTCAATTGTCTTTCTATTGGTGCACCTTGTCTTTTTTTTTTCTAGATGGACGTGAAGATTTCTGTTTGTTTAACTTGTAGTCATTTAGCTTTGAACTTCTGTGTTGATATGGTGATGTCTCGTTTGCCTGCCTTAACCATGGTGTTTTTCTCCCGGTATGACAGCATTTGATTCGTCTCCCAAGTATCAAATTACTTCTTACATGGCTTTTTGTTAGTCCACGATAAGGTTTTGGCTGTTGCTGTCCTTTTTTGCAAAGCTATCTGCTTCCTCATTCAATGCCTTAATGCCCTGGTACCCAAATCAAAGTCACTTTGTTGTCAGTAGCCAATTGCTTCAAAAATTTTTCCCAGGTCAGTTTAGGTTCGGTTTTGAAAGATATCAAGGTCTTTAGTACTGCCTGAGGGGATGTATATCTCTCTATTTCGGAGTCTTCTTTGCAAACAGAGATTTATAGCAAGCATTTCTGCTTGAAACATGGTGAAAGTTTTTCCTAGGGACTTAGTCCAAAGTTGGATTCTCTTATTCCCAGTCCTGCTCCCTCCATTTATTTAGACCTGTCTGTATACCATACAGATGAGTTGTTTGTCAGTCTTGCACTGTCTCTGTCCCATGTCTGGCAGTCACTTATGACCACGTCTAATGGAATTATGAAGTGCAGTTTGGCTGGCATTTGATCTGTTGGGATAACGAGTGACTGCAGTGGAATAATTTCCAGGATTTTCAAGTAACCAATCAAGTCTGCTGGTTTGAATTTGTCCGCTTGGAATAGGCTTGAGGCACTGCTTCGCTCTGTGCAGTGGATCAAGATTCAACATTGTCTCTAATGCAGCTATAAATTTGCTTTGTGTTGAGGCTGGTTCCGTTTTTGGCCATCATACTATAGATGTATATGTGATACTATGGGTTTGACTACAGTTTGGTATAGCCAGTATAATAGCCCGGTATTTAGTCACCATGTCTCTTCTATGAGTCTACGGCATGTCCATATTGTCATTTTGGCTCTCGAAAGAGTTTTTTTTTTTACAAATGTGTGTTCCAATTCAGTTTTTCATCTAAGAAGATCCCTAAGTATTTAATTTCATTGCAAACTGCATCTGTGTTCCATTCGCACTTACTATCACAATTTCTATGACACCGAGTATATAAATAAAAGTGAGACTGCGTAAAATATAAAAAGTAAACTAAATATTAACTAGGAAATGGTAATAGAAGAGAATATGTGCAAGAACAAATCTATTTTTTTTTTACTAAACTGTTTTAACTTTTATACATAAACAGAAGTGAAATTTTAGCTAACTAACTAGAACGTACAAAAAAACCCTAAATTTCTATAAAACAGGAACATGTATTCACAACCAAACATTTTTTTGACTAGAATATAGTGTTTTGTGCTGTCTGACAGCATGTAGATATCTTTTTCTGAGTTGTTTGTATGCACTCCTGTGCACAGAGATTTATAGCAAGCATTTCTGCTTAGAAGATGATGGAAGTTTTTCCTAGGGACTTAGCGAGTATAATTAGGTCCTCTTGTTCCCAGTCCTGCCTTCTTCGTTTATTTAGACCCGTCTGCATACCATACAAATGAGTTGTTTGTCAGCCTTTCATTGTCTCTGTCCTATGCTTGGCGGTCACTTATGACCACGTCAAATGGAATGATTAAGTCCTGTTTGGCTGGCATTTAATCTGTTGGTTTGACGAGTGACTCCAGTGGAATAATTTCCGGGATCTTTAAGTGGCCAACCAAGTTTCCTGGTTTGAATTTGTCCACTTAGAGCAGTCTTGAGGCACTTAGTGTTGCTTCCCCCTTCATGCATATCTGCAGTGGAGTAATATTCAGCATTGCCTCTGTTGCAGCTGTGTAGGGCATGATGCCATAGCTCCCGTTATTCGAAGACAAATCAGTCTCTGCAATTTAGTGAAAGTAAATTTTTACTTTGCCTTTGGTGGAGCATTTACGTTAAGTAAAGATAATAATATAACATGGTTTGCCCTGTTATTGGAATATTATCCAGTTGGGCAATAAATAAATAAATATACAGTATATTCTTGATTATCCGGGCTACGGGGAGGAGAGTGTATCGGCAACACGGATAATATTAACTTAATTATATATATATATATATATATATATATATATATATATATATATATATATATATATATATATATATATATATATATATATATATATAGTGTGACCCATTTGTTTGTGATTCACCCTGTAACATCTTTATTTATAATGTGATTTTAACAAGATTTTCTTCAAGGTGTAGATCTTGACGAACGGTATTTTTGGTGTAATAAGATCCATTTTTCTGCAAAATCCAAGGCATTCTCAGTTTTCAGGAGTAAAATTTTAAGAATCCTTATTAGGGATTCTTTAATAGGAAATCTGTTCACACCACTGGATTCACCATCCCCCAAAACGGTCCTGTGCTAAATTGCGTCGTTAAATTTCGAGTAGGAACAATTTTGTAGTCATATTAAAAATGTATAATACATTATTTTGATGAATTTATTCTACCAAGTTATCCATGAAAAAATATTGAAGCATTTAATTGTCAAAAGTGACGTTAAGGTGTAGGAAAGTCATTACAGTTTGTCAGTTTGTCTAATGTTAATAATCAGGGAAAACCTACCTTTACGACACAAAGCATAAATGTACGTCTTGTTGGCGATAATGTGTGTTCGACAAGAGAAGCTGCTAGAGGGTTCAATAATGGACACCTAGATAAACAAGTAATTCGGAGTGCTGTACAACACGTTAATAAAGCTTTTAATAAAACAGGGTCTGTTTCAAAAAATTTGCTTAGAACCAGGCATAATGGACGTTGTGGAATTTTGAGAAATAATGAAGAAATTAGAATGTTTTAACAACCTGCGGACTAACATTAGATTGGCTAGCCTAAACCTTAATATTCTCAGAAAAAGTATTAGGTGATGTCTGGAAAAAAAAACTATAGGCTTTTAAGCCAAAAATTTTGCATACATTGGAACTGGGAGATGAAGAAAGGCTATTTAAGTTTTGCAATCGGTTACAAGGGTAGAGCCAGGCATAATGGACGTTGTGGAATTTTGAGAAATAATGAAGAAATTAGAATGTTTTAGCAACCTGCGGGCTAACATTAGATCGGCTAGCCTAAACCTGAATATTCTCAGAGAAAGTATTAGGTGATGCCTGGGAAAAAAATTGGCTTTTAAGCCAAAAATTTTGCATACATTGGAACTGGGAGATGAAGAAAGGCGATTTGAGTTTTGCAATCGGTTACAAGGGTAATATCTAAATAATCGACATTTTTTAATAGACTTTTATTTAGTGATGAAGCCACATTTACTACAAATGGGGTGGTTTCAAGTCAAAGATTCTGAGTCAGCTGAGAATCTGGAAATCATCATAAATGCAAATAGGCTGTATTCAAAAAATTAACAAACTGCACAAGAACTACAGGCTAGGGTAATACAAACCTAAGCAACTATTACTCCAGAACAAATACAAAAGGTAATTGCGAACGTACGTAAAATAATTGACAAGTGTATTGATAGAATGTTGTAATTTTTCTGTTTTTTTTTTCAGTTGCTTTTAAGTTCCTATTATATGTCAAAACTACACATAAAACTATTTTAACCATGTATCAGTTTAATCTTACATCAATGTTTTTTCATGGATAACTTAGCAGAATAAATTTATGAAAATGATGTATTATGCATTTTTAATTTGACTATAAAATCGTTCCTGCTCAAAATTTTTCGATGCAGTTTAGTACAGAACCGTTTTGGGGGATGGTGAATCCAGTGGCCTGAAGAGATTTCTTGTAAAAAATCCCTAATAAGGATTCTTAAAATTTAACTCCTGAAAACTGACATATATATATATATATATATATATATATATATATATATATATATATATATATATATATATATATATATATATATATATATATATATATATAATAAAGTGTCTTTTCCCATAAAATGTTCGTTCCGTTCCTTTCTCCCATGACACCCATGCAATCTAGAATGAAATCCAGTATGAAAAAATAAACATAAAAATTCCTGGATATGAATCCTTCTCAGTGATCCTATTGTAGTGGCACGTTCAGAGATAAATAAGAGATCATCACAACATAATAAGCAATCTGTGACAGTTCATTCTGCTTCTACATACATACTACTACACTATAGGTTCTAACGAATTTTACAGTTTTATGTTCCTCGTGATTTTTGCAACGTAGTAATTAAGTAGTTATAATAGGCAGACTCGTACTTGGATGGTAGTTTTTTATTAGGGATATTTAGTACATGTGTTTGTGTGAGAAGAAAAGACAAAAATTGAAATTTCAAACTATTCCTGATTTGCAATTTTGATCAATTTCTCAGCGAGAATAATAGTTTTTGTTTGGACATAAAATTATACCCTATATATACAATATACAGGATGTATGTTATAAAAGTAACATGGTTATATAAAAAAAATCAATTTATCATGTCACTCTCTGCGTAAGAGAAAACCCTACGTTATCTATTAAAACAGATAGTTTTTGTTTGGATATAAAATTACATTCTATATATACAAGGTATATTTATAAAAGGTTGCACCAGATTTTCCTGAGAACTGCAAAGAAAAAACTAAAACACATCAACTTTACTTGCGAGGGAGACACTTTTTATACCTCAACAGAATTTGTAGCATTCAACCCTTGGTAGATTTAACTTTAACCCCCTTCATTTTAATAGCAAAGGTAGGTTGAGTGTGGGAAAAGCTCTTTTGAGTCTCTATTCAAAGCTGCAATTTTAAAATCTCCTGATTAGTTTTTTTGTAAACAAATTTATTGAAGCAACCCACATTGGAATTTAAATTTTTAAAAACTTTAAAAACGATAGAAACTTACCTACAGATCATTATGTTTACTTCTTTCTATCAACTCGTACACTTTATTAAGGAAAACACAATGCTAACAAAAGTTTTTTTTTTTCAATAACCAGTGACCACCAAAGATATTATAATTTTCCAAAAACTAGTCCATGGCCTAAACACGAAATAAATACTTTATTGTTTCCAAATTTGGCTTTCAATACTAGCTCATTCAGCCACTCTCCAGATATTCAATGTTATCTAGCAGTATTTATTATTTACATAATGGTGTTATACTCCAATAAGCAAAGATTATGTGGAAGTTTTCTGTATACCTCCAAGATCAGCAATTAGGTATAATGCTCACCCCCTGGGGTGATAACAGTACCCACTGTCTAGGTGTAACTAAAAAACTAAGATCTAAAGAATTTAAAAACAAATTAAAACTATGGGAAAAATACAGGGAGACAGTTCACACCAATGGTGACTTTGAGAGGAACAAGGTTTTAGCCACTAAGACATGGAAATAAACACAAGGATATGGAAAGATGGGTACTTGTATATTTAACCTAAATTTCTACGTGCTGTACTAATTCGGATCTCAATATACTTATTAAGGTTATCATTCCTAATAAGGTTTATAAAACATGACATAACCTTTCTGCATAAAGGTTATAACATTAAGAGGAAGTGGTAGTTTTTCCTCGAAGACTGTAGTCATAAGATTCTCTCTTCGTCTCTAGTGCGTATTAAATATTTAGTAGTATTTTTGATTTTTATTTCAAAGTAATGAAAGCAAATAACTAAAAAAACTAATTGGTAGATTTTAAAATTGCAGCTTTGAATGTAGAATCATAATGAATGTAGAATCACAAGAACTTTTCAGAAAGGTGTCACTCAAACTAGCTTTCCCATTCAAATGAAGGGGATGAAAGTCACTGCCGCCAGTGGTCGAATGCTACAAGTTCTGTAGCGTTAAAAATAATATCCCCCTCGCCAGCAAAATCGACTTGTTTTAGGGTTTTTTGAAATTCTCAGCAGTTTTTGCGAAAAGCCTGGTGCAAGAATTTACAGTAGACCCTGTATATGTGTTATGTATATATATATATATATATATATATATATATATATATATATATATATATATATTATATATATATAATATTGTGGGATAGCCTTCAGTTGCAAGGTAAAAACTGTATTATACTGCTGAGTTTTCTGGCTTATTTACTCCTTTATCAAGGCTACAACAGGGAAGGAAAAATTACAATGTTTTAAATACTTACATTATATAAAGCGAGTTTTAAAATTGAACTTGAAAAAATAAATAAGAACAAACATTTGCAAACTTTTGATGCTAAATTTTAAAGTTCATAAGCATCAACCTGACATAATATACAAGCTAACTGTATTTAAATTGTGTGTGTGTGTGTTTTTTTTTCTTGACAAGGAAATATAAATAGGGGTCGCGTTTTAAAAACTTATTATCTTCCTTTGTGTTTATTAAGTTTTTGTTAGAAGTAATTTCAGAATTTTGTAAATGTTCTTATTTAATTTTCCCAAGTTCAATCTTATTTTACCAGCTGCTGTTAATCACTATATATATATATATATATATATATATATATATATATATATATATATATATATATATATATATATATATATATATATATATTAACGTGTTTGTCTGAATATGTTTATCCAATGCTATGTTAGAGTAACCTCTGGCCTCGTTTAACTCTGAAGACATACTGTATATGTATATAGAAAAGTTCTTGCGGTAATTAACGTGAAAAATAGTTTTTCCTCGGGTTGAAGCACACCTGAGCTTGTTTAAGTCGCTTGATGTTTCTGTGGCTTCCAGTTTAATCTGAAAAAAATTAAGCTGGAAAGAACATCTACCTGAAAAACTGGAAATTTGAAAGTGAGTAAACTATAAAAATGTGTAACGTAGTAGTGAGTGAAATATGCCCTTCATAATTATTTGTTATATCTTGGCTGGTAAGTATTATATGTTTATAGTAATAAAAATAATAATACTTTTTGCAATAGACAACAGAGTCCATTTACAAAGTGAACGTACAAATATATATATATATATATATATATATATATATATATATATATATATATATATATATATATATATATATATGTATGTATATGTATTAACGTGTTTGTCTGAATATGTTTATCCAATGCTATGTTCTTTCCAATCATTAGAGTAACCTCTGGCCTCGTTTAGCTCTGAAGACATACTGTATATGAATATAGAAAATTTCTTACAGTTATTAAGGTGAAAAATAGTTTTTCCTTGGGTTGAAGCACACCTGAGCTTGTTTAGGTCGCTTGATGTTTCTGCGGTTTCCAGTTTAATCTGAAAAAATTAAGCTGGAAAGAACATCTACCTGAAAAACTGAAAATTTGAAAGTGAGTGAACTATAAAAATGTGTAAGGTAGTAGTGAGTGAAATATGCCCTCCATAATTATTTTTTATATCTTGGCTGGTAAGTATTGTATGTTTATAGTAATAAAAATAATAATACTTTTTGCAATAGACAACAGAGTCCATTTACAAAGTGCACATACAAATATTTAAAAAATAACGTACCATGGAAGAAGGAAACTGATATGACTGGGGATATCAGGACAATCAGGGTAATTTATGGATTATTTTGTATAATAACTTGTTTCTAAATAGGATTTATTTGTAGTAAGTTGGGTTCTCCAAAGTGTACTAATTTTTGTATACACAAAATTGGAATGTATTTACAGTCTCAACAATTTGCTTGAACATCACGATCTATAAAATCAAAAACACCGGCTTTTCTTAGTATTTTACTTTTAAACTATGCTTTTGATTTCTAATATTCAGTTAGTTTCGTAAACCGAAAACAGCATTCTGCTGTTATGCAAAAAAGCATTAAACATTATAACATAAACAACATATGACAACAGAATTATGAATAAAAAATACATTTATCAACATTATGATATTTATGAAGAGTATAACAATATAGATAACAACAATCAAAACAGTACCAGTACATGAGACACAGTAATGGTTTTTAAAATATTTACCTGATAATATTAGAGATCACCTCTTTATGTAGCTTTTGAATTTTTTGCTCTTATATATATATATATATATATATATATATATATATATATATATATATATATATATATATATATATATATATATATATATATATATATATATATTATTGTTTCAAAAAAAAATAATGATTTGCATTAGTGTTTAAACTTAAGTAAGCTCCTTTCATTTACATTTTCATTGTATTTCAAATGTCTGTGCAGATAAAATTGAATATTCACGGTTTTAAGCTATTTTTGACAGGTTTTTTTTTAATGCTAGAAAATATTGCACTGTGATCTCATCTTTTTTTATTTCAATGCTTAATATTAATGCCATAAAGCTTTCTAGTATTTTATGGCATTTATTTAATCAAAATCAGTGTTAAAAAATAATATCAACCTTTATACCAACAGTTTTGCTTACAAGTACTAAATTATTTTATTATCTATAATTCTGTCAAAGTCATCGTACTGAATAGGAGCAACAAGTGTAAAAGCAATAGATATGTTATGTTTATTTATATTGGAATTAAATATTGCCCTGTGAAACAGTCAATCAAATTAGGAAAAGCCAGGTTTATTTGCCATTAAAATAGTGTATTTTAAATATATGCTGGAGAAGTCTTACCCATTAGATAAATTAAATTGCTTTATGTAATTTGTTCTGCTTAGCCTCCTGAGGACCCCAATGAGTTGCCTAAACAGGTTGGTAACAAAACAGAATGTGCCCTGCTGGGCTTTGTTCTTGGCCTTGGAAAAAACTATCAGACTATCCGTGATGATTACCCAGAGGAAACCTTCACTCGTGTTTACACATTTAACTCAGTGAGAAAATCTATGAGCACTGTCATTCCCAGGCAGGGCGGTGGATATAGATTGTTCACCAAAGGGGCATCAGAAATTATCTTAAACAAGTAAGGCATTGTTTTATTGTATTTTAATATTGTCTTTTTGTTTGTAACCTTTTGTTTACTTTGCTATCAAGGGCCTGTGTTAAATAACTAAATTTGAAAACTTCTCCACAGATGTGCCTTTATTTACGGTCATGATGGCCGACTGGAAAAATTTACCAGAGACATGCAAGAACGTTTGTTAAAACAAGTAATTGAGCCCATGGCATGTGATGGTCTCAGAACGATTTGTGTGGCATACCGTGATTTTGTTACCAGCAAAGCTGAAATCAATCAGGTTCATATAGAAAAAGCTAGTGGACCAAATTGGGATGATGAAGAAAATATTGTTAATAATTTAACTTGCTTGTGTGTGGTTGGTATTGAGGATCCAGTTAGACCTGAAGTACCAGAAGCCATTAGAAAATGTCAGAAAGCTGGCATTACAGTACGCATGGTGACTGGTGATAACATTAATACAGCTAGATCCATTGCAACAAAATGTGGTATTGTGAGACCGAATGAAGATTTCTTAATTTTAGAAGGAAAAGAATTTAACAGGAGGATAAGAGACAGTTCAGGAGAGGTAAATGTAAGCTTAACAAAAAACTATATTGTCCTTACAAGATTATTTTTAGGTTCAACAACATCTCCTTGATAAAGTGTGGCCTAAGTTACGTGTACTGGCACGATCATCCCCCACTGACAAGTACACTTTAGTAAAAGGTATTATTGACAGTAAAGTAAGTGAAAACAGAGAAGTAGTAGCAGTTACTGGTGATGGTACAAATGACGGTCCTGCGTTGAAAAAGGCTGATGTTGGTTTTGCCATGGTAATTATTATTATTTATGGTTTTATAGACACCCTTTTAATAATATTTAAATTATAGGGTATTGCTGGTACAGATGTTGCAAAAGAAGCATCTGATATAATTCTCACTGATGATAACTTCAGTAGCATTGTCAAGGCTGTTATGTGGGGAAGAAACGTTTATGATAGTATAGCTAAGTTTTTACAGTTTCAGTTAACTGTCAATATAGTTGCTGTAATTGTTGCATTCATTGGTGCCTGCGCTGTACAAGACAGTCCGTTAAAGGTAAGTTGCAAATATTGTTGAATTAAGAACAGAATATATTGTAAACTCGTATTTCGCTACTATCTGGAGTACCTGGGTATATTTCTCGACAGTGGCAATTTCTACTACTGTATGCTAGATGTTTATTTGTTGCCATTTCTATGTGACTGCCTCCACACAAGCTACCTGGTGGTGGCATTCATTTATATATATTTAATTATTTGTCTTATTTTTTAGGCTGTGCAAATGTTATGGGTAAATTTAATTATGGACACTTTAGCATCTCTAGCATTGGCTACCGAACTTCCTACACCAGACTTATTATTAAGAAAACCTTATGGTAGAACAAAGCCACTTATTTCTCGAACGATGATGAAAAATATTTTAGGACAGGCAGTTTACCAGTTAACTGTTATATTTTCACTTCTCTTTGTTGGTAAGTTTTAAAGTCATTGTAGGCTTTGTATTTTTATTTTCCATGTACAGTATAGTTTGGATAAAACAAAATGTAAAATGATTATCGAGAATGTTTTGTCGAAATCTGGATCTTGTTAAAGTCGATCTTACTAAATACGTGCAAGAAAATATAAAAAAGCATACCAGAGCGCCCTGCCATATATTCTATGAGATTAGTAGAGAACAAAAACAAATCACTAAATCTACATTTAGACATAAAACTACTAAAATACTTATCTCTTAACTAAAGTCATTGTGCTGAGGTACTTAATAGAGTCAAGTGCATTTTAAAATGCACTGTGTGTGTTAGTTGTCTAGTTTTTGGAAATCTTTTGTTTGGTTTTAACCAACATTTATTGATTGGTTTGTACTATTTTTCTATTACAAGGAAATTAATTTCTACACAAGGAAGGAATTTCAGACAACTATACAGCTATTTGTTAAAAGTTAATGGTTGGCATAACAGATAAATTAATCATTATTGCAGATTCTTTTCCAGTTTACTAAAATAGATGTCACATACATATAAAACTCTGAGAGTAAAATAATCCCTTATTCAAACCTAGGATCCGTAAGCACCCAAGATGGTTTGATCCTTCTAGTATTAGGAGCATGCAACGAAAAGTTCGACATTTTACACATTACAAAAACACTGCATCTGAATATCAACTTCAAGAATTTAGACGCTTGAGATCAGTTATCAAGTGTCAGATCTCAGTGGCTTACAATGTCCACCTGCATCCAGTTGAGCCATCCATAAGTGATGACATTAAATCATTCTAGTCATATATTCAAAATAAAAGGCGATCTTCCAGATGACTTCCTGGGTTGTCGAAGGGTGACGATGGTAGCATTTTTTATACACCAGAATCTATGGTCTATACAATTGCAGGTTATTTTCAGGGTGTTTATTTTCCATCTTCTAATAGTGCTGCCAGCTCTTAAGAATCTGATGAAAAAACAGTTTTTTGCCTGATCGTTCCACACAGATCCGTGATGCAGTGGAACTAGTGTTTGGCTACTACACATAGTGTCCAGGTTCGATTCCCAGTGGTGGCAGTTTCTGTCACTGTGTGTTGGGTGTGTGCCCGCTGTCTTCTCTATGTAACCTACTTACACCCACCACCCCCCTGGCACATTCTGCTCAGAGCTTCTGGATGAGAGGGTGTCATTTATTTACTTATTTCTCTGCTGATGAAGCCGAGAAGTCATGTCTGAAATTAAAGAACAAAGCTACAACTGACCCCGACCTAATTCCATTCTTGGTTACAAATTGTGCTGGTGTCCTACCGAGGCCTCTAAGTTTCATATTCAACTTAGCGCCAAGATTGAGACCTTTACCAATGTTTGGAAGATTGCGAATGTTTTTGCCATCTTGAAAAGTATCGATAGGTCCTTCATTTTTAACTACAGACCAATTGCTCTTCTATGCAATTTGGCTAGGGTATCTGAAATTGCCTATAATCGCATCTACCCATATGCAAAAAAAATATGTCCATAGCTTCTGTCTCCAATCTGTCTTACATCACAGTTTATTGCTACTACTCTTGATAGGTAAGGTGGTCAGGTTGACGTAATTTATATGGACTTTGCAAGGTATTTGATTGTATTGATCATATGGTGTTACTTGATAAACTTAAATCTCCAGGTTTCTCGACTCCCTCTGCCTCTTTTTCAGATCCTATTGGAATCGCAAGCTAAATTTTGCCTCCTGTGGTGGTTTTGATTCTTTTTGTTATTACACAATTTCAGGTGTCCCTTAGGGATCCAACTTTGGGCCTTTACTCTATACTTTTTATTAACGACTTGAAATTTGTTCTGCGGGCCATCACCTTCTTTTTGTTGACGATCTTAAAGTTTATTTTTCTATAAGTGGAGTTGATGATTGTGTAGCGCTTCAATGTGCAATAGATCAAACTGACGGCTGGTGTGTGTGTTGATAATAAACTTTACCTGAATTTGTCAAAGTGTAGGTTGGCCTCATTCTCAAGGAAAATATCTTGGACCGGACATCATCGCAATGTCAATGCTGCATTGATCGCTAGATGTAGCAGCACAAAAGATCCAGGCATTACCTTCAATAGCAAATTCTCTTTCAACTTACACAGGGGAAGCAGCAAGTTCAGCCCTTCGTATGCTTTGCTTCATAATTAGTAGTAAGTTCCCTAACAAAATGGCACTGGAAACTCTTTATTTTTCACTTGTACGTACCAGACTCGAATATGGAGTACAAATTTTTTCTCCATATCGTACTTGTCGAGAATATACTCGTGGAGTTAAACATATGATACTGCTTCAGGTGTCCGGCGTTTATGGTCTCGAGTCTCATAAAAAGGTTGCTTTTATAAGATTTCTTTATAAGCTTTTCAATAATATGCTAGATTGCTCAGAGCTGCTTGTACAAATTACATTTCTTGTACCTAGAATAATGCTAGAAGTTGTGATACTTTCTACCTTCCAACAGCAGTTTATAGGATCGCCGATTCATACATACCGCTGTTAGCAATAATAATTAACATATGTGACATTAATTACTTAAGTATATATGTATTCCTCTAAGTTTTTGAAAATAACTGCTAATTGGTGACTACTAATGCATATCATCTGTAAATTTGTGTGTCCCTTATTTTGATGTAAGCCCGTTCGTTCGGCAGTAAAGTGATAAATAAATACAAATTGCAGTGTCCTCCCATACCACACTGCCTGTAGTAAGTACAGCATCATGCTCTATGCACAATTGTCAATGTCTTTGACAGAGTCTTCTACTGCCATCACTGAACTACAAATAAAAACGTAACTCGTCACTGAAAACGACGCAATTTTGCTTGATGCTACTTGAGATGTAGCAGTTAATGTATGTTTGTCAATCGTAAAATGAGCTGAGGAAGTATGTCTAGCCCCCAATTCTACTGTAAATTTACCTCATGGTTAGCTCTCGACCCTTGGATGCCAACCACTCTTGCCTAATTGTACTGCTTGTGCTAAAACAGTCTCTAAGAGGATTAGCACTAAGGAGCTTTTCTTTTAAATTATATGGTCCTTACAGCTCCAGTGTCCCTACATCATGTATGACAACACTGTATGAACTACACATTTCACCACTGCATGACTGTAGTAGCATTGTGATCATCCCGATTTGTATTTTCCCAAAAGGGCATCCTAGTCTCCCGGAAACCTACTATCCTGCCCTGTTCGAACTCTATTAATTAGCGATAAAAGGCTCGTTTTATTATAGGAGGCATTTTAAAATTATATTCAGACCAAAGCAACTGTTAAAAAATTTTGTAACTTTAAAAACATGTAGATAATGTTTGTGGAGTAATTGGAATAAAAATGTTCACATTTGCTACTAACATGAAGTAACTAATAATAATAGAGGTATGTGGACATATACAAGGTGTTGCAATTTCTGTCATTATGTCATACATTATCTTACTGCACTGTACTGTTTAATTTTGTAAACCATTTCATTTGTTAATTTCTGTTTAATTTTTCAGGAGATAAGATGTTAGATATTGAATCAGGTCGTAGTCAAGTTGTTCCAGCACCAACACAGCATTTTACTGTTATATTTAACTCATTTGTTATGATGACCCTGTTCAATGAAATTAATGCAAGAAAGATTCATGGTCAACGTAATGTGTTTTCAGGATTATTTTCAAATCCCATTTTCTACACTATCTGGATTGGCACTATTGTATCTCAGGTATGTGCAAAGTAACAAAGGTTATTATTGGTAGTTACTTAAACATGTTGTGACGGCCACTTGGGGTTGCCAGGGTTAATGCTAGTTTTTCCTAATCTGGGGAATTTTCGGGCGGACTTCCGGGACACTGCTTTACGACGGGATCCTGCCCAGGCGCCAACGCCTATAGAATCTCTTCAGGGAGTAGGCATTGTTCCTCGAGATGTTCCCCCTCTTCCAAGTCACTGTCGACGGATACACAAGCCTAGGGTAGATTCTAGTGGAGACAGGGTCCTCCTAAGTTAAGACAAAGTCCCCCGGGACTTTTGGTTATGGTCTTTATTAGAGATTTGTTGTTAAAGTTTACTTGGGTGGATATTCCGGAGTGATTAAGTGAAATACAGAGTAAATTAAAAGATAATCTATTTACAAACTATTTACAAAAGAAAACAAAGTTATTCCGTTTACTATAAATTATGTACAAAGTACTTATGAGGAACCAGAGGCAGATGGGGTTCTGTGAGTTTAACAAATCTATTTACGGATTATACGGAGGGTGGATCACGCGACAACTTCTGCAACAGTCGGGGTCTTGATACACAGTGCAGGGTAGCAAGAAAATCTATTAAAGGAAGTTACTCCCTGACGGCAACGCAGGGGTGGCCAGAGGGAGGGCTGTTTTAACTGGGACCGATGGTGCATTCACCACAACGATACCGACATATCCCTCCCTCTCCCTTAGTCACTTACCCTGGCGATCCCGGGGAACCAGAACTCAGGAATGCAGTTCCCTAGTTCTGCAGGCCTGTCCGTAAACTCCGGATACCTGGGCCTAATGGAATCAAACTGAGCCACTTGGCTAATCTCACGGCTGATACCTCACGATCTGGTGCACTTGCTTTGACCGGGCCTTCCACCTTGATCCAATTTCGGAACCTAATAATAGCGGAATAGCGTAAAGCAGTTACGCTAGTGGAATCTTCTCGATCTCAACAGTTCACGTACACAACCAGCGAATGGCGGTGGAGCTACTGAACCTCTCTCTGCGACATGCGACTGGCTTGATGCCGACCGGTGTCCCCCTCCTTCCACCAGTCGATGTGCCAGCGGGCACGGTTGCGTCTTCAACGTAAGCCCGCTCCACTCGGGTAAATATAAAATATATTTACTAGTGCACAATTGCAGTATTTTAACCCCCTGCAAACTGGATGACTGCAGTCTCTGATTGTTAATTAGGCTAGTTAATCTTTCCTGGCTTATCAACTTCGTGACAATGTATAGCACACAAATAAGAGGTAGACCCTGCATTTTATTAATTTTCCATCTGTTATTTGCAGTATTGATTCTATGATTTCTGTGTTTGACAAAATTGATAACATTTCAGCTTTCATTTCTATTCTGTCTAAAATATGAATGTTTCATGGTTATTGCAACTAGTACTGGGAACGAAAACTGGTCTACTGGGAACGAAAACTGGTCTACTGGGAATAAAAACTGGTCAACTAGTTGTTCAGACTACCAATTAATCGAGGAGGAATGTCTATCTGCTCCTCCTTTAATTTCATGCTAAGGAGGTATGTCGCTGCCTTAGCATGATGCAAATTTGCCTGTATGCACCTAATAGGTCTGGTGGAAGGATCTATCCTGCCACCTCCTCTATTGAGGCCCATTTTTTTGGTAGATTTGATTCCTCCTGCGGTGCCATTTCCCGAGGAATAGCCGGGGGGGTTGATCCCCCCCCCCCCCACTCTCGGAAGGGCCCGCTTCATTATACAGTGAGGAGGAGGGATATTCAGAGTGGATAATGCTGCTCCCACCCCTCCAGTCACCTCACTGAACGTCTTCCTGACAGCTCCCTCTCGGGGCTTTTTTGCCCTCGGTTGTGGTGTGCTGCCGTCCGACCGGAGTCGCTTTCCGCTGACGGCGGCCTCAGTAGCTGCATCAGACTCCTTGGGTCGTTTTATCGTACCCTCAGAGCCCTCAACCCCCAGCCGAGCCCGTCGGGACCCGACTTCCGTTAGTACCTGACTCAAGGCGGTTGAATATCCGCCTTGAGCGGACGACTAGGCTGTCTCCTTGCGGATCCAGGCAGTCGTTGTATTTTCCTTCGCTCCTCCGAGTGGCTCTCAGGAGATTTTAGGAGCTCCCTCCCCTCATCGGAGGACAGATTTGGAGGATAGGGAGAGGATGACCCTCGACCCCCCCTCCATCGGTTTGGCGGTAAGAGAGGGGACAACCCCCGTTTCTACCTCTATGTGTTCTCCAGTTGCCTGGAGATCGAGAGTATTATTACCCATCTCGTTTGGGTCTGTGTCTATCGTGTTCATATTCTGATCCCACGAATAGCTGGGGAAAATTGTGGTTAACCGCCATGGAAGAGCCCCGCATGGAGAGGCATTATACACAGGGAGGTCGCCCGGTTTCCCTGGGGAGGATTACGTTAGGGGCAGAATTACCAACCTGCCAATGCCCGCCATATCGGCCAAAAGCATCATCGCTTCGGCATCAACCCTCCAACGACCTTGCGATGTGGGTTTTTTATAGAGGTTTCTCTTCGCAATGCCGGCCAGTTAAGGCAAGCATTCCCGGCCCTCCCAAGACATGCCTGGGTAGGGTTACGGTGTGGCCCTCCTCCTTTCTCAGCCGGGCTTGGGACCGTCCATGGCGGAGTTTAAAGCAGCTAACAAACAAAAATTTTGTTTTCGATTTGTAATCAAAAAATAATAATTAAAGATGTCAGATACATGGAAATCGAAAAACATTAAGAAGAAAGTCAAGGATATGTTAGTAAAATATGATGTGTAATAAAAACATAAATGGTGTTGGCAATGAAAAAATAACACATCGCTTTAATAAAACAAAGGAGTCCACAGAATGTATCCCATATGCCCCAGATGAAGTGTCAGTATCCCAAAATACTTTTGTTAATGCAATACTATTAGCCTACCATAAACGGAGAGGCAACCAAACTCTTGTAATCGGAATGCCCTTTTACAAACATATAATGATGAAATGCGAGGTAATTGGCTAATAGAACTAGAGTCCATTGAAGATTGTAATTTTGCGCTGGAAGTTGGCTAAAACGTAGAATTTAGAAAAAATATTAGGCAATGGGCAGTTTCTTTTAATATCCCCCATTCAGCATTAAGAGTGCTATTCCGCAATATTAATGGAAGACCTGCTAAGGTACTTTCACAAGATCGCAGAACATTTCTAAAAACAGATCAAACAATTTTCATGAGAAAAGTTGGAGATAATGGTAATTATTGGCATTTCTTTGTTTATGATGTTTATAGCTCTATAGGTAATTGTATGTGTTATGTTTATCTTTACGCTATAATCTAGTCATGTTAACAACTAAATAATAAATAATTTATCATATAAAAGAGAAATTATGGCAAAACCGGGAAAAGTCACGCAGTTTGTAGAAGAAAACATTTTGGCAGGGAGAAATTGTGAAAATGGAGGCACGGAATTTTTGTCCCTGTCAGGGAAAAATTGTTTCCTTTTTATGATAAATAATTGAGTGTTATTTAATGATTTATTCTTCCACAAAACCACAATAATTCATATATTTTTTCATTCATTGGTCGCTTTGTATTTGAAATGGGGAAGTGTTTTCTGCCATGACGCGAAGACCTACTGTATTCTGTAGTAGTGTGTTACACATGTTGGGGGTAAATTGTAGAAGATCAAAGTCAGGGAAATAGATTTTGACATGTCAGGGAAAAGTCAGGAAAATTGATACGCTGTTTTTAGTGGGAACCCTGTGGCCAATAAGTTCTCTATTAGCCATAGTGTTGCCAACTAGCAATATAAGCACATGGATCTTGTAAAAGCAGTTCGATCCTATCACAGAGCATCAGTTTTGAATCAAAATGTTGGTTAAATGTTTTATAAAGTTTGCATAGTAGCTAAATTATCTTACAATGCTCTCTATTAATACGGAATTGTTTTATAAGAAGACGCAATTTAAAGATGGCAGCATTCGGAGATATTAAAATGGCAAGGTTAAAATTAGTAAAAAAAAAACTCGTGTTACAGCTGATAAATATATAAAAATTATTAAATAACGTTTTGGCACGTTTTCCTCCAAAAAAAATCAAATCATGGAAACTAATTTTGGTATGATCAATTTTTTTAAATAAAAATCCATAAATACGCACTTAAAATTTGTTAATATTATGTTATATATTTCACAATAAAATTTAATTCTTAGTAAAATTTCATCCTCCATATAACAAACAGTGTCTCCAAACAGATATTAAAGTGAGAGATGACATTATCGGAATGGCCGTCTTGTAAATAGTAATACCTAATAGCTGTGATATTTATATTTTCTGTCTGTGTGCGCTGGTGTCTAGATAAAATTGCTGACTGCAGCTTTTAGAATTACTTAAAGAAACATTTTAATTTTATTGTTGTTATTTCGTGTTGCATTTTCACTTTATAATGTTTATCAGAAACTACTAAAAAGGTTTTTCCAAAACTGTTATATAGTGGATTTATAAGCATAGTATAACAAATAGTCTAGTATTTTTCATAGCATAGTATGAAAACTGTTATAAAACTATTTTATAATGTCAGTGTTGACATTTTTTTAGAGTTGCAGTTATGTTTATAAAATTGTTTTGTAATGTTTACAAAAGGCTTTATATATATTTACGGAGACTGAATTATTTTATAAAATGGTGCCAATTTTGGGTTAATACATGTTTTATAAACATATTGAAAACAATTCAGAGAGTGAGATTATTTTGTAAACTGTTTGTCGAAAACTTTTTCACAACTATAATAAAATATAAAATTGCTAGCTGGGTAGTGTCGTGCCCGGACGAGTAGTAGTAGCAATGGTGGGGAGGCTAACGCCAGACAAGTAGTAGGTCATAACAGGTCCTTTTTGCCAACCACAGGCAACCCAGCAGCCATGCTCTACCCCTCCTCAGTTCCGTCACCAAACCTCTTTAAGCTCGAAATAAAGGCCATGACAGTCTTCCATTGAACGGAACTTACCTTGCTCCTTTGCAGAGTTCTCGAACCGAACAACTCTGTTCGAAGACTCCCAAAAGCCTCACATTCGCACAGGTAGTGGTAAGACATTTCTTCAGTCTCGTCACATTCCTGGCAAATGGGATCCCTCTCGACACCTATCAATGTAAGGTGTCTTCTGAGCGCACAGTGGCCTGTCAGCACCCCAATGATGGGGCTAAGCGCAGAACGACTCCTACCAAGAAGACAGACAGTCTTGCTCCTGTCCAGCCTTCCCAAAATATCCCTCGCCTGCCTGCATCCACTGACCGACTTCCAGTGCTTCTCCATGGCCTTTGCCGCCCCGATAGCACTGCAGCCTTTGGCTTATTGTGCGTGCCCCTAGTCTTTCTACTCCACCCATTCCAAAATCACTGTGCGATGAACTAGTCTGCACAGCGATTGGTAGAGTGAAGTTTTTATTGCTCCGTTTCCGGTCTAGACTGACCGTAGATCAGTTGTCTTTTGCGGTCCAGGGCTTTACACTCGCAAAAGATGTGCTGGGCTGATTCCTCCCCCTCGCCGCAATGTCTGCATGCGAGGTCCCCCTCAAACCGCCCCATTTTATGCAGGTGTTTCTTGACGGCTATGTGTCCCGTCAAGAGACCTGATATGCTTCTGAGCTGTCCTCTGCTAAGATTTAGCAGCTCCACAGCTCTCTTTGAACTGGGTTCGTCAATTACTGACTTCCCATGTTTGAGCCCTGGGCTCCTTCACGATCTCCTGAATTTTGCAGTGGCCGCTGAAGCCTGGGTTGATCTCCAGTCCACCATTGCAGGCTAGTCTGTATAGTCCTAGCCTGGCCTCCCCCATGATAACTAAGTGTGGGGGGGGGGGGGCAGATCCAGCAACACCTCCATGGCGGCTGTTGGGGTTGACGTCATGGCCCCTGTGATGCCTAGGCAAGCCATCCTTTGGATCTCGCCTAGTTTTTGTTTGGTATTGGATTGTGTCACCTTAGGTATATATGGCCTCCTCAGTCCATGTATCTAGGGCGTCGGAGACCATTCTTCCTACTTATGCCTATAGCAGGCTTCGGCTCACAGAACGGCTGCCAGGAACTAAGACTTGCGAGGTCATTCACCACTTCGTTCCCTTGTCCCGGAGCCCACACAAGTTGCACCTCTTCTGTGTCTTGAATTGTCTCGTAAGAGCGTCAGCGGACTGCTGAACCAGCGTTGACCTAATTCTGGGCTCATCCTCACATCCTGT